>NJRP01000314.1:200698-224500 GCA_003063835.1 Aphaenogaster floridana
TCAGACTACGCGCAACTACAGCGATGTAGTTGACACACCAAAATACATAAGTTATATCAACCATATACATTTTCATCATGCAAAGATAACTAGGTGATGCAGCTATATTGCTTACAACTAAATATTTCTGGTTATGTGCATCATATCTTTTTTTTCCGTGTAATTATTAAATAATAGTGAAATAGCAGAATATAACTATAATATATAGTTATAAAGACTTGACACGTCAATAGCCTGACGCTTATATTCAAGTTCAGACAAATATTTTTCTGAAATCAGTTATTATGCCATAATGACATATCATGACATATTTCTTGTATCAATAATATATTTTTCAATAATAAAACTATTTTATATTATTATTTTCTTGTACTCCATATTTACTATCATATTTACTACAAATAGTTAACATCAATATATTTCCTTATATATATATATATAGTTCGTACAACTTAATCTGTTTTCTTATCACAAATTCATAATACATAATTGAGATGCTATTTTTCCTTAATTTTCTAGTTGCTAGTACTACTTTTTCTTCTAAGTGAACCAATAACCAACGTGAATCTAACGCCTGATTTTATAAAAAATAAAAATGCATAATATACTTAATTCATATTTGTACCTGTTTGTATATTAAACTCTTATTTCGTTTGTACTTCAAAGGATTAAAAAATGATCAATACCGAATTCCCGATACAGAGATATTTCATTAATATTATTCGTTAATATTATTCGAAAGAGAATCGTTTATACTCATTTGTATCTCTTTTAATTGCATTTGCATCTCGAAGGATTCAGAACAGCACTTCTCAGTTATTAGGATTCAAGAGAGCAATCCGGCTATTCTTCAGGATGTCGCAAAACAGCTAACGGCATTTGAAAGAGAATCGTTTATATCCGTTTGTACCTCTTTTAATTCCGTTTGTACCTCAAAGGATTCGGAATTACAGCACTTTTAAGTCTTCGGATTTCCAACAAATCAAATGCATTTTCTATCGATAGAATAATTAAAATCAGATTTTTCGATCCGCTGCATTTTACCAAAAGTGCACACATGAATATACATATGGCTCGAATTTTGTTATTAAAATGAAATTAGTTGTAAGTCGATCAGCGATCATGAAGATTAAACTGCACGTTTACTTAGCGCGAGACACTACCGTGTCTCTTGATATGGAGAAAAATATAAAATATGAAGAAAAAATAGTAGAGCCAAAGAACTAAAAAATTACATAATTGGATGTGCATGAAGCAACACAAAATGTATATAACTTTATTTCATTCGTGTGACAATATGAGACAGTGTAACAAAGATATTCTGAGATATAAATATCCATTACAAGCTCCAGCACCAGCAAAACGCATTAGGAAGCAAAATTAGAAATAGTATTGTCAATATTTCTTTTAATATTATCAATCTTCATCATTTATTATTAGTTGACAAATAGGGTCAACAGAGGTAATTGTGACAGCAAGACGAATGGTGATAGTACAATAATTCTGATGATAAATTTGACAGTCGCAATAGTATTTTTTTTCTAAAAATGCATTCTTACCTCTTTGAGAAATAAGAATGCATTTTTTAGTACATATAAAAATAATTTAGTACATTTTCAAAATTTCAATATAATTAATTAGATTTCTAGATAATTAGATAAATAAGTGATAGATACGCTCCAAAAAATATTTCTGACGATAAGTATAAAAAATAGAGATCCGAAAATGTAGGAATTTAAATAGTTTATACAAAAATTTTTTATTTCAATTTTTTTCCAAAAATCGCATTTTTTGAGAGCTTGGAATAATTCTTCA
The DNA here is from genome assembly GCA_003063835.1 of Aphaenogaster floridana. Classification (NCBI taxonomy): domain Eukaryota; kingdom Metazoa; phylum Arthropoda; class Insecta; order Hymenoptera; family Formicidae; genus Aphaenogaster; species Aphaenogaster floridana. Next base: position 202,514 of record NJRP01000314.1, read on the forward strand.
TTAATCTTCAAATTATTTTTTATTCTTAACACTCAAAACAATAAAACAAGAATGAAAGAATTGTCCGATGATTTTTTGTTTTTGGGATAAAAATTTCTTAATAGTTAGCCTTCATAAAATTGAGTTTTTTCAGACATCTGGCATCTTCTTGAAAATTTTGGATAACGTCTCTATCGAAAATCATTAGAAATCAAATCGATCTTAATTAAAATATAAAATTTATAACCTCTCTCTCAAAATTTTTGTATAAACAAAAATATAAATTTAACATATCTCCAAATCGCTATTTCTTTATTCTTACAATTATCCGGAAATATTTTAACGCATCAAAGACTCTTTGAAATTATTTGAGAAAAAACGAGAACTCTATTAATTATATCAAAATTCTCTAAAAGTTTCTTTACAAAGATTGCATTCTTTTTTCTCTGCTCGCATCTTTTAAATTTTATCAATTTATATTATTCCATTAGTTACAATGCTATTTTATAATTTATTTATTTTTTAACTTAATATCTTTCTTAATTCATTACATATTATTTCTTAAAATTATTCTTATTTATGCTTTTCTTTTTTCCTTCAATTTGTCATTTTTATATGATATTATATATGCGATATTAAACTTTTATAATATTCTAAGAAAACTTTAGAATATAATAAAAAATAATATATTAAAATATATTCCGTTCTTTTGCATTCATTTTATCCTGTTGTACTCTCTCACGATTTCCAAGTATTTTCTAAGTTCAGCGACTGCCTCTGTCATTCTTGCAATCTGCACTTCGCCGGTCAAGATGCCGACAGCTTTTCCCAAGAAAAAGAAGAAGGAAAAAGGAGAAAAAAGAAAAGAGAAAGAAGGAAGGAAAGCATGATTCGGCGCTGCGATGCCTGCAATGCGCGCTCGAAAGGAAAATAAACTATTCGGCATGCTGTACTGTTTGATTTACGAGTACAAGCGACAACCTACCGCACGGGATACTGAAATAGACCGAGTGAACTATTACCGTGTGTGTATTGTATATACGGAGTAAAATGCATCGCGGCGCGCGCGATCACTGCACCTTGCAGCCGATGCACCGGGTGTTCGGTACAAATACGTTCGCCTGTGTGTGCGTGTGTGTCACGCGCCACGCGACTATAAGCTATGAATTTATTATTCGAAATGGCATGGACCAAGTGCCAAGATACAATTACAAAAACTAATTAAAACCGATTAACGGCTACGAAGATATATGCTGCCGACCAAAAGTTCAAGACCATTAATTGAAAATGTCTATTATATTAAATGAAATCACATTTATGCATTATAATTTAACATATTTTTATTATTTTATTCATTGTTTTAGAATGAAATGAGAGAAAAATAATATTAAATGTTTAAAAATTCTATAAACAAATATTTTTTACAAGATGCAAAGCATTAGAGTATTACGCTGTTAATTCCTTTGGGTCATTTTTAATTATTCTATAGGTCGCTACTACTCCTACCTATGTTGTTATTGACACCTTGTTTTAGTTAAATTAACGACAAATGTGGTCACTTTGAAACACACATGGTTAAATGTTAACCAATGTGTAGTTAAAATGACTACATATTGTGGGTAGGAGCAGTGGCGACCTATAGAATAGTTCAAAATGACCCAAAGGAATTAACAGTGTAGATTATTTTTTTCGTCAAAGTAGCAATCTTTACATTTAATCACTTTTTTTACTAATCTATAGGTAATCTAGCTACAAGTTTATTATAAGTTAAGTTGGATTTTTTGTTTAGTTGATAACTTAAGTTTATTATATTTGTAGAAAAAAAGACTTTATGATCATAGTCCATTTTCTTGAAATTAAATAATGCTATGTTGTTAACCATTATGCCAAATATAACAACTATTTATTTTCAAATTAAAAAAAAACATTGAGTAAAGCATCGGACTTTTTTCACTGGAATATTCTTAAATTTTATATGTAGTCTCGAACTTTTGGCCAGTAGTATACATTATCTATTAAAAAATTGTCTTTTTTTACAATTTTTATATCGCAGCATTTGCTCGCAATTTTTATTTCGTGAGTCTTCAATTGAAGCTGAAAAATATGATAACAAATATATAAATAATTATCTCATTAGCCGGCATGTGCGATATTTCATATTAATTTTAATAACGCACGCGCGACTGTAATGATATTATAGGTGGAGAAGCCGCTATCGCTGGCGAGTTTATACGTATCGCATGGTTTCGGGCAGACAAGATTCGTTATCAATTCTAAATGTTTGTTTCCGTTCAACCGTCGCAAAAATCGTCTCATCGCGCGTAGTTGACACGGCCGTCAGTAGCGAGATATCGGCAAGATAGAGCAGCCGTGACTTTTCACGCCTCTGTAGATTTTCCATAAACGAGCGGCGTACTTTTTCACGAGTAACGACGCAATTAGATAGCATTATCTGCTTGTTACGCAACGAACAAATGTTAACGTTAGAAAAATGCGGGAAAACACATTAGAGAAACAGAACACGCATGACGTATCTCTTTACCAAAAAATCATTGTCTAATGTTGTAAAAAAAAAGATTATATAAAATTATATAAAATTATTTTTAAAAAATAAATTATTTAACTGCTTAATTATTTATAAAATAATTTACCTAACGTATAGTATTATTTATCAAAAGAAAGACGAAAAAGATTTAGAGAAAACAACAATAATAAACTACAAGAAAACTTCGTGACAAAGGCAAAGGAAAAGAGACCCTGAGATATGACGAGAATAGCGAATTCCTCTCGCGTTTGGGATAGGGGAGGAGGGAGTGCTACGCATTTAAACGCACTCGCGCACGCATTTGCGAGTGTGCCGCCCGTACACGAATTTTTACGGGACGATAAATCTCCCTCTATTTTTTTCGCGACGAGGATTAATATGCACGCAAAACTCCGACGACAGGCTCCAGGCGCCGCGTGCTCTCCTCCCCTCCTCTCCGCATCCCCTTCCCATACCACAGTAAGGGGAGAGAATGTTGAAAAAGTGCGGTAAAAGTACTCGACACGTGACGAACAGACCGTGAAGGAAGGCAAGGTACGCGGCGCGCGCGAGCCAGGCGTCTACAGGGTGTCTCGCTTTGACTATATACATATGGACCGCTAACGGCCTGCATAAACTATAGCACGACTGCGAGCCAACATCGTCCCAACAGGGCTGCGTTCGGAAACATCACCCGAGGTCTCTTATTTATCATTTTATCCTTGTTTAACATTCGGTGAACAACAAGGATAAAATGTTACATAGGGGCACTCGGGTGATGTTTTCGAACGCAGCCCATGTTGAATACCCAAAAACGCACGACATTCAAATAGTCAAATATGTTGTATGTTTAGGTCTTTATATTTTTCTACAGGACATAAATATGAACATTCATAAAATTGGCGTTAAATAACGAATATACAAAAATAAAAAAAGAAAAAAGGATCTTTGAAAATAAATATATGACTGTAATGCCCAATTTCTCTTCACCTTTAGATAAGTTTTATCTTCCAGATAAAATTAGCAATAGCCAATCGTAGCCATTGATTCTGAGAGATATCTTCCGGGTAAAGTTATCGAGAACTTATCTAAAGGTGAAGAATTGGGCATATATATATATATATATATATATATATATATAAGGAAATACAATCAAACTTGATGTATATGTGTATGTATATGTGTATGCATATGTGTATGTACGTATGCAATATTATTACAGCCTCCCGCAAAACAGAAATCGGCATATTTTTTGCTTTTTTTCAGGTTTCACAAATAACTGCATTGCAAAACAATTATGTATATACGTCCGATCTTTACATATAATGATCCATGAACTGCAACGGACTAACAGCTAATCTGTAACCTCTAATGCTCAATTTCGTCACCTTTAGATAAGTTCTCGATAACTTTATCTAAAAAATATCTCTCACAGGACCGATTGTTCCAACTTCTTGATAAGCTAACTAACAGTTAAATCATATGTTTATCTTTGTCTAATTTAAAGGAGAAACAAAGAGAGACATATGATTTAACTATTAGTTAGCTTACCAAGAAGTTGGAACAATCGGCCCAGAATCAATTTTCTTTAGCTCTGAATAGTCTGAATACGACAATTTATAGTAAAATTCTAATACCTTTTGTGCCGAAAGTTAGTAGTATGAAGAATAGCTATCGATTAGATACGTAACCAGAGGTTTCAGTAAAAAAAAGAATTTTTAATAATCTGATATCATTATCTGGAAGATAGCTATTGGGAGGTGTGAAGAAACCGGGCATAAATCTGATAGCATAAACTGTACATTTAGGTACTGGTGCCGCTGTAGATTTTGGAACACGCGTGAAGTTAACTACTAGTAGTCTATGCGTATATAGTCAAAAGTGTCTCGTAAACTTCGACAAGAGGATAGTGAGTGAAGAGGGACAAAGAGGCCGGAAGGATGTCGCCGCGATGTTCCCTTCGGCGAGGATCAATTAATCATCGCCCGAACGACACCGATATCGGAACTCCCTTGCCGTCCTCCAAAGAAGATGGACAACGTTCCCCAATCACACCGTTCGCAATCGATAAATAAGAATTCGGCAAGTATCTTTTTCCCGCCCGTCGTTTCCGAGGTCGCCTAAGCGTGCTTTCCTTCCCTTTCCCTCTAGCGCCGCCAGAAGCTTTCCCGAGAGTTCTACGGACGATTCATGATAATACAGAGATGTACTCCGCGAAAGTTTCGTCACGTTCTCTTCGACGAAATCTCCGATAAAGTTTACAGCCCCAAGTTCTCTGAGCAACATTCCGTGTAGCGTGAGATCGGATTTGCAGGCCATTTCCCGGAATCTTAAACTTATACATATAAAATCTTTTGTTAACAATTTACACATAAACATATTATACCCACAGATCTTGGGAAAAAGTTCTCTGAAAATTCTCTGATTTTTCAGGCCTTTTCGTTCAAATTTCCAAAATTAAAGCTTCTTTTTAGATGCAAATTTAAAATAAATTTGACTAATCTTAATCTAAATATCCAAATAGAACTTATCGAAAAATTTAAACAATCCAAATAGAATTTATAATGATGCTTTAGTATCGAAAATATACGCTATGCAAGTAGCTCGGATCGCTTAATGGTCACTTTCCGAAACTCTGGGAGTATTAAAAATAAAGAAAATGAATAATGTTCTAAGTATTTCTTATTATTTATTAAAGAAAAATCGAGCAAATCCGATGTATTGTGTAGTCAGATGTTTCAATAGTGAACGAAAAAATCCTGAGCTACAATTTTATCGATTTCCTGGGCGTCTATGTGAAGAAAAGAGAAGAAACATGGATTGTGGCAGGACATAGTCAAATGTAAGTACATAAATGATAGTTTGTATCGAATTTTCTTTCGATAAATATTAAAAGAAAATTAATTAAAAATCAATCTATTTTAAATTTACGAAATAAATGTTTGCTTTAAGAAGTATGACCAAAATTTGTTTCCTTATAATAAAAGACAATCAGAAATTTTAGGTTAACTTCAATGTGTAGAGTATAAGAATTCCTAAAATATTATAAATAATTGTACGGATAAAATATACATTGTTCTATTTATGCAGATAATTAATATAAAAAATCTATTATTTAGGAGTGATAAAAAGAGTTGAGTTCCGATAGAAAACACAGAATTTTATAGTGTTTACTTCGTTGGTGGACAGAAATACAATGATCCAAGGAAAGAAAGAATCGTTCAATCCAACTTGATTTTCGTCTATTTATAAAAAGAATCTACAGATTTGAAAAGAGCTGAAAGATTAAAAGTTCGTATAAAAAATTGGAGAATAGATAATATTCTCATCTTTAATTATAATTACTGTCTGGACAAGCAAGATATAGTTGCTGAGGTGAAATTATTAAACCTACTTCATGAACTTTTAATTTAGTATGACTTTAAAAAAACCTAGCAATGGCTTCCATTTGTAGACCATAGCGCACGCCATCAGTTAAAGTGCATCGATATTTATCATTTTCAAATTGCTTGGCCAGATCAAAGTTATTCTATCTCGTCTTAATACGATGTACTCTATTACAGCATGTAATCCTACGGTATCTTTCAGTCAAATAGCAGTTTGTGATTGTCCAACTGAATCAATGCATATTTCCTTCATACTTCAATTTATCCACAGTAATAAGTGCACGAAGGACACCATTTTTAGAAAACCATTCCATGATCTTTAATTTATTTTTTAAATTACATGAAACAATTTCGTATGCATGATATATTTGCAAATCCTTCCGTGATTGTATAATTCAAATAACTTCTCAAGAATACTTCTAAATGTTTTTATATTTCTTTTCCATATTTTTTTCACGTATTTCTCGTTCTATTGTACTTTTTTCACCTCTGAACATTTCAGCCATTAAATAATTCAAATTTAAATGCTTTTCTGTTACATTTTTTGTGTCATGTATTTTAAAAATTTTATTGTTTGGTGCATTTTCAATAGTTTCTCCTTTCTATGCGAAAAGTTCCGCAATTCGGCGATCTTTTGCATATATCTTTAATTATTTATTGGACGGTCTATTCTAATCTAAATTGGTAAATCTGTTTTTGCAGAATCCTTTTCCTCTTTTGCAGTTGCATTTTATATCATTTATCGTTTCTAAATTCAACTAAATAATATTTAAACAAAAAATTACATGAGAGAAGAGTACATATCAAAATAAATCTTCACAAAAATTTATTAATTTTTTAATGTCATGTTTCATTAGTCAATGTTTTGTTAGTGCTGTGTTCAAATTATATAAGAATTATATTTATATCAATATATTTATATCATCTCTATTGTTATTTTAAAAGTTTCCATTTCGTTTTTCGTTTTCTGCATCCGGGGTTTCTCTTAAAACTGTCCCTAATATACGATAATAATTATTATCATATATATATATATTTCTTTGTATACATTAAAAACACATGAAAACTATTAGAAACATGAAATATAAATAGTTTCTGTCCTTTTTATACACTTTTTTTCTAAAAATATCTAATTTAAACTTAAAATCCGCTTCTTATTATTGTAACCATTACTGATTGTTCAACAATATATATTTAAAATAAAAGAATATATTTAAATATATTTCAAATATATTTAAAATAAAAGATATCCATAAGAACAATATATTTAATAATATACAATATATTTAAACAATATATTTTTAAAATAAAAGAAATCCATAAGACAAAACAATATCTGCATTTATGCATATGCGCGTGTTAATTCTCATACTCTCATAAAGTAAAAAAAAGAATAAGATGGCGCTAGTGTTTCGCGTCAGATAGAGACCCTATAATAAGAGTCTGGCCACTACCTCCAGATTAGGTTAGACTGCCGCCCTGTTTGCATTCTTCGGTTTTCGGAGGACATCGTGTGTTCTCGTCCACTCGACACAGCGGGTTTTGGGGACCGCGAAAATCATCTGAAGTCGTTTGCCGTGGCCTTTTAGTCATTTATACGTGACATGTCTGTAAATAGTCACTTTTTATCCAGTTCTTATCAATCATATTTGCAATTCATTGTGCCCGACGTTCACGATCTCTCGAAAAAATTTTTAAAACATAACCTTCAGCGGTAGAGTTGTTGCAAAATGGGGCTGAGCAGCTAATCATGATATAACAATTAACAAAAAGCATACACTGGCCACGGCAAAAGGTTTCAGATGATTTTCGCGGTCCCAAAACCCGCTGTGTCGAGTGGACAAGAACACACGATGTTCTCCGAAATTTACCGAAGAATGCAAACAGGGCGGACCAATCATAAGTGGCAACGGAATGGCCAGACTCTTATTATAGGGTCTCTAGCGTCAGACACACTTGCTTAGGGCCACTTCGACCAAACTCCGATTAACTTAATCGACCGAATAGTCCATGAGAATTGACCAATCGCATTTGTCGTTAAGCAGATTGGTCAAATGCAATTGGTCAATTCTCATGGACTAATCGGTCGATTAAGTTAATCGGAGTTTGGTCGAAGTGGCCCTTAGCGTATTCGTATAATACTTTGATACTCGCAAAATGAAAAAGAAAAGCATCGAAAAAAACTTTTCAATAAAAATTCATTGACTGAGTCCTGATAAAATTGTCCGAAAATTTTTTCAGGCGGAAAACAGTCAGAGACACTGGAAAAGAACTCTCTGAGAATTCAAGATTTTTCAAGTATTTCTAGGTAATAAATATGTTTAATGAATTTGTTCACAATGATCAATATAATAACAATATACGACTTGCATAAGAACGGGAATTCTGTGGAAGAATGCGGAAACGGGATATCTCGCGATCCGTTCGCGATTTGCGTTCCGATTTGCGAAACACGACAGATATCTCGCGTGACCCGTGCGCAATGCGTTAGGGGTTAAAGCGATCGCGATTCGGTGTGCGTGCACACGCGGGATTCCGGCGTGCAAGCCGCGTGGGCGCTGATCGGTGAGCCGTTGTCGTTACGACATCGCGCGTGTGGTACACACGTCCCGGCGTTAGTGCCAGGTTTACGCTAGAGTTCTTCAAGTATTTAGACACCGTTTAGACCAGCTCTCCAGTATTGCTGTCCAGTATTTGTAGTTTTGGGCTTGAAATTGAAATATATCAATGTTGATGCATATTGCTGTTCCTACTTCTCACTTCATAGCTGTTTTCTCATAACGCGCGACGCTTGGTCTCGAAGGACGAGACCAGTCCGAAATCGTTAAAAGTTTTTTTGAGGTGTATTATTCACTGTTTAAAAGTATATTATTATTACTAATGTAAATTATAAGATACTATTACTCTTAATATAATATAATTATAAAAGATACATGAATATATATATATATATATATAGATACGCATATTAAGAGAATAATAGCAGTTGAGTAAGAATAATTTTATAATATAAAAAAATAGAAATAAGATAAAAAATATATAAAAACAATAAAAATAATAACAATAACGATATAAATTATCGTTGGACAGTATTTTATTCACAGGACATGTGTTGCAGTAAATTTATTGTAATATTTTAAAGAAAAGGATGTTATTAAAGAAATGCAGTATTTTAACCCTTAACTACTCTGGTACGTATGTATTCCGCCAGTGTAGTTAAGGGTAAATAAATCACGTCTTGATATCAAGATGAAGTTTTTTTTGTGGTTATTATCAAAATTTTGTAACGTTTCGAGATGACAAATTGATTGACAAGTAGCTTTTGTGATGGTTTTTTCGGAGTATCATTGCGTTTATACGATCGTAAAGGTGTCATTCATACGGCGACATTCGAGCGGTCATATCATGGTACAAGCAGCTTCATGTACCGTAATGTTATCATCTCTCGATGCACGTTCTTTACGAACAATTAATAATTATATAGTTATTATTTAAGTATTTGTAAACGTAAGAAAGTGTGGAAACTATTTCTCTAAACAAAATATATTCTTGTTGTTTATTCAGGATGTAGCGGTTCACGGATTGTGCGCGATTGGATATTTTTGTTCCTTTCCCGAAACGCCAAATATATTCAAACGCACACACAAATGCACGCGCGCTTGCTAATAAAAAACTTTTAGAAGGAACCACAATGAATACATAATAACCGTGAATTTTTAATGTAGATTCTGACTTACTTATCAGAAGGTAGATATAAATTGTCAGGACAGTTTCTGCAAAACGAATAGCTTTAAATTTAATTTGAATTATATTTAAATTATGCTTTTTTACATCGAAAAAGAGACCGTATTAGGCTAGCACACTTAGGGGACCATATTAGCAAAATGTCATACTATTGTTTAACTTTGCATAACTCGAAATGTGTATAGTCAAATAAAATGTTAACTAACGAATAAAATATTCAAGTGTACATATATATATTTGTGTGATAATACACCCAAGTTTAAAGATGTATGATAGCACTTCAATACACATCTAGATGTGTATAAGAGACAGATATTTTGCTAAGATGTTTAATAATGTATTTCGTGCCTACATATGAAATTTGAAGTCAATTTACCGTATCGTTTTCAAGAAAATTATTATTCTAACTGCCTGTAAGACGTCTATATTACGTCTTACAGACGTTATAATAATAATTTTCTTGAAAACGATACGGTAAATTGACTTCAAATTTCATATGTAGGAACGAAATACATTATTAAACATCTTAGCAAAATATTATGGCAATACTGTTATTTTCGAACATCTGACATACTACCTTAAGAAAAATGAGGAAGTATACATGATTAAATGCTAAAGTATACCTTAAAAAAATTTCGAAATGCACGAAAGTAAAAATGTGTTGTAAGAAATGTCAACCATTGCGTATTGGCATATTAGCACCACTGCATAATGGCGGGCTACTAAACAAATGACTCCATATGTGATCACTAGAATAGTGGAGATATTAAGGGAGGCCATTATACCTACAGGGGGCCATAATATCACCTTTTCCTCTATAGAAGTCTGTGGTAGCAATCATTGTATTTCTTATCAGTTGTGCGTAGGGACATTTTCGTTAACTTTCTATTATTTTAAAAATTACTCAAGATAATCATAATATTAATCAAAATAATAAAAAAGATTGTTAAAAAAGATTTAAAAGTAAATATTTTTCAACAAAAATTAGGTTTATTTAATTACAGATTTAATGATCGGAAATTGAACAAATGGAGAAATTAGAAAAAGTTCACGTTTTCTGTCAACTTAAACGTTCTGACATTGGCAGTAGACTGACGTTTCGTAGACCCCGCGGCCTTAAGCCCGTATCAGACTATGGATTGGGATTGGGATTGGATTGGAATTTGACCAATCGGAAGAAAGAAAACCAATAACAAGTTCAGTGAACTTAGCTTTGATTGGTCAAATTCCAATGCAATCCCAATCCCAATCCATAGTCTGATACGGACTTTAAGCCCGTAACACACTACGTATCGCGGACGCGGATCGAATTGGGATTGCGGATCACGGATCGGAATTCAGCCAATCAGCGAGCTGCTCGCTTGTGATTGACTGAATTCCGATCCGTGATCCGCAATCCCAATCCGATCCGTGTCCGTGATACGTAGTGTGTTGCGGGCTTAAAGGTGCCTCCGTCAACACCTTTTTTTATGTAAACATTCCTCCCCAAGGTGTAACGGATTTCTTGGAAAGGTCATAAATGACCTGAAACACCTACCTATCTCTCAGTATATATACATATACATATATAAAATTATAATTTTGATTATAATACTTATAATAATTTTTGTCTAAAACAGGTAAGTAATGCAAAAAATGTTCGATAATATTTATTTATTAAGGCAACAGAAAATCTAAATATTTATTATGAATCTAAAGCAGGTAGGTAAGATACCTCGCGCCGTTGTTATGCAGGTAGAATCGTAAAGCTATAGCGCGGGATCTTTGAATAGATCCGACAGAAAGGGACGGGCATACGAACGGACGGGGATCAGACATCGGCACTATTGTGTACCGTTTAGTTTATAATGTTCTATTTGTACGGCTTTCATAATTATTCTATGGTATGCTGCATGTTAGCAGGACAAGTTCTCTCACGGCGGGGATAACAGGTTTATTTGAACAACGAGCAGTGCCGAGAACCCCCTCGTTGAAAATTTCACCACCCCGATCAACCGGAAACGGGTGTGAGTTAATTGAATATGGACACCAGTAAGACAGAATAATATAAATATCGTGACTTTTTTGTCCAAGAATAACATTTCGATGTTTCGTAAAATCATAAGAAAAAGAGAGAGAATAATAACAATAGATTATTTCAAAATAGTAAATAATTGAAATAATATTAATAAAAAATACTGATTAACGCGGAAACTTTTAATACTTAGAATTACAATAAGATTTAATAAAAATATAAATGTAAAAGTATAATAAAAAGAAAGAGATATAAATTTGGACAGGAAAAAACTCTAGTTTTGTAATTATCTTATAGATATTCCATCCCATCTTTGATATTAACAGTACAGATTAAAAAGATACTTCTTTCAAGTATAGACTGGATCTGACAAATCCTGTTATACAATTTTTATTTATAATTCTATCAAAATTTATGATGTGTTGAATACGTGTTTTTCTTCGGAAAGTTCAGAATACGATAATATTATTAACAGTTGAAAAAATTCTATTTCGAACAAACGTTATTAAAAGACAAATTTCTCTTCGAGCCAATCGTTTGATATTTCGCTCTAATTTCTTAAGCCCAAGTCGATGTTGTTCTAGTTAAGACATCACCATCAAAAGCGGTAGAAAAGATTCGTTACGATAGAATACAAGGATACTGAAATGTGACGAAGAACGGTAATATATTACCAGGGTTGGGTAGTAACTAGTTAAAAAGTTAATAACTTTTAACTTAACTTTAATTTAGTTAATTTTAAATGAGTTAATTTTTAATTTCAACTAGTTATTTTTAAAAGATATTAACTTAAAAAAACTTATATTAACTTTTTTATTAAGTTAAAAATTTATCTATATAAAAGAAAAATACATTCTCTCATATAAAAACAATATTTCTTTGTTATTTCATATAAACTTAATTTACAAATAGAATATTAAATTTATTTGATAATCCATATTATAATTGTTTTAAATAATCTAACTTTAAAAAATTACGACATTCTAATTTAATATAAATAATGTTTTTCAAAATTAACCTTTAATTTAACTTAAGTTAATTTAATCTTAACGTAACTTTTAACTGATTGTAAGATAGTTTTTTGTTTATGTAACTTTTAACGTAACTAAATTAATTTTATAATTAATTTCAACTTATAATAATTTAGTTTTAAAAAAATATTAACTTACTCAACCCTGCATATTACAAATATCATGTAATTTAACATTTAAGTTTTAAGTGCACGCGTGCAGTTCCCAGTAAAATAATTCGCGGAGCACGCCGCAGCTTTCACCGATACCACCATCGCACGAGCGGCTGGTGAAACGATTTCGAACGCGCGCGAAAAAGCAATACACAAAGTCAGTTGGCGAAGGAAATCTCTTAAAGAGCATCTCGTTCGAACGAAATGAATTGTCGAATTTCGAAACCTGGGCAATACCTCCGATGCTTTGTTGTAGCGAATCCGCGAATCCTGCAAATGGTTTCTCGTAACTGCCTTTAACATAATCGCTTTAATCGCGTTATAAATCATTACAAATAGATTTGTTTTAAAAAATGAAGCCTAAAGTGCGAGTATAAAGGAATTGATTTCTTTAGGAAACAGACGTTCGATGTCCAATCTCTTTGTTACAAGCTTGCTTCTGATCGCTTTGTCGTACATAAACATCATGCGCGAATAAGTACGAATAAATTGGAAGAATTATTGTTTCGTGAACTTTTAATTCAAAAACAAAATACTACAATATACACGTACGATCGAACAATTATTAAAATATAGGTATAAAAATTAGGCAAATGAGAGTACAGCGCGGAACTCGGTGCGCAAAGAATTCAACAAATATAGTTACATTCTTTAAATTAAAAATATATTCTTAAGTCGTACGAACAATTTGTACAGCAGCTAATAAAAATGAAAGTAGAATTTCTTGGTTTTCAATCCCATACATACCGAATACATCAGATAAATTTAGAAATATCACCAGAGACATGGATGTGAGGCTTGCGTTTTTTAGTCTTAATAAACTTGGAAAAATTATAAAGGCACACAAGGATGTTCTTCCCAACGAATATAAGAAAAACGTTGTATACCAGATATGTAATGATTGTGACGCATCCTATGTTGGACAAACAGGTAGACAATTACAAACAAGAGTTTCTGAACATCGAAACCAGATTAACAGAATTACTTCTAATTACTCAGTAATTACAGAACATAGGATAATTCACAATCATAATTTCGATTGAAATAATGTGAAGATCCTTGACAGTGAGAGATTTCTAAATAAAAGATTAGTATCTGAAATGCTGCCATATTAAACTTCAGAGCAATAGCATAAATTTGCAGTCTGATACAGAATACTTAAATTATGCGTATGCTGCTATAATGGATAATTTTAAAGATTAGATTGATGAAATCATTGTTTTCATTGGTTTATATTTTATACAGCAGTTCTTACAGTTATTTATTTTGCCACAATTAATTGTTTATTTATTTGTTAGTTTTTACTTTTATTGGATAATAACCTTTACATCTTTTAATGTACACTCGTTGACCCTCTTTTGTTTCTCACTTACCTGTCATCGGTTCGACTCTGCACATCTTATTATAATCTGACATTTATTAACTTGTTTTTCTCATTTTTATAATTGTTAATTATTTGATTTGACTACGAATTTTTGTTATATTATTTCGGAATGTCCTTACGCTCATGGTTTGCTGGGTAAGTCAGCCTTGTTATTTCTTTCTATTGAATCGGCATTTTTCTAACTTATTAAAATCGTTACTTTATGAAATTTAGGCCTCAGTCACTAAATTTTAATTTTCACCTGTCTATCCAACCATGGTTGAAGATTGGAATTAACAGAGGAACGTTGGCTTGTCTTGTGGACTTGTGAGCGTGAGATTCGTCGTCCCGGATTTTTGTATTGCTGAAGATGGCTCTAAATGAAGCCGAAACGTACGACTTAAGAATATATTTTTAATTTAAAGAATGTAACTATATTTGTTGAATTCTTTGCGCACCGAGTTCCGCGCTGTACTCTCATTTGCCTAATTTTTATACCTATATTTTAATTTCGAGAGTCCTTTCATATTTAACTTAATTATTATAATATTATAAATAGATAATAGTAATTATTACATTGTAATAATTACTATTTTAATAATTACATTGTAATAATTACCTTTGTTTTATTAATCGACACTCTAGTTTCTAACACACTTTTTAATTCACGCATCTTAATTTCTTGTTTTCAATTTTATTGATTAAAGGCAATAGTCACATCCGGGTTTCGACGTTGACACCTGCCACTACCTCTTATTGAGTTTCAACGTTTTATATTATGACTATTTATTGAATTTATATGGACACACTGAAGATGGCCCAAAACTGTAGGCCGAAACGTTTGTTAATTTTATAAACTTATTAATATTGTATTTAATTGTAAATTATTTTTTCGCTCTACCAACGGCGCTAGCTCTCATTTGCCTTGTTTTATACTTTTTAATATTTGAGATTGTACATCTTGAGAGCTTTAACCTTATTTATTAATTTAATAATTATTTATATTTTATCAGTAACACTTCTCTTACTCTTCTCAAAGTTTTTCAAAACCAAATTCCTATCTACAATCATCACTAATGAATTTTATTTTAATTTGTAGCGCCACTCGTTATTAATTATAATACTGGTTTCATTTAAAATAACGTCTAAATCTTTCCAAGCGCTATTTATGATATCTTTATTTGAATAATTTTCATATTTAACATGATATTGGATATTGGTTGTATGTTTTTAGAAAAGCTGAAACATATTCTCAATTCTACATATTCCACTCATCTTACACAATAAATATTACTGCAATAACAAAAAGCACGATCTTTTTTTAAAAATTAACATCTGTTCGTTAAAGTTACTAAAAATAATTGCTAAAGAGGTGCTAAAAGCTAATCGCAATTTATACAGAATTTTACGAACTAGCAGCAAATAGAACAAAGACAACAGCTTATAAAGTTAAAAAAGTAATAGTAAACTATAATAATAAAAAAATAATAATATATATAATAGATAAGAATAGATAAGAATAATATAAACTATAATAATAAAATAGAATAAAGCGCTTAAATATAATCAAAATTAAAACACAAATATGATATATTAACTATAGACGGAAAAAAACATTCTAAGTTACAAGCTTCTCTAAATATAAGATTCTCTTTTGCTAGCTGATACTAGCACACTAATTAATAAGAAAATATCGTGCAAAACATATAGAAACGTCGTTAAACGACGACGCAAAGTTACGTGGCATAGAAAGAGAATCGAGTTCGATTCGTGGGTTTCGTAGAACTCGACGCTCGAATGCGCGAGAGACTGGTATCGCCGAGATAGGCATCACGGACGGCCGAGAGTTCGGATGTTTACTGCGCGCGATTCGCGAGCGCGATAAACCGTACAAACGTGCGCCGGGCCCGTATAAGCCGGAATGCTGCGCTCCGTTCTCCGCCGTCGCCGCCGCCGCCGCCGTAAAACCTCAATGAATCCTTAATATGGGACGCTGCGACGACTGAGCGCGAATTCGCACAACAAGGGTCCCATCTCTGTCCCAAACCACAGTGATGTCAATTTATATCGTCGACATGTTCACCGAAGGGTACTATACTGCCCCCGTTCTTGCATTCAAAGTTCGCCGTTGCGTCGGTTTGTCTCTTGGTGTGCATATTGTATATTAGAATCTGATATATGAGGTACGTATCGAGTACTATACACAGCGCGTTTAGAGTAACTCGTGATCATAATTAGTCCTATCGAATTGCGGTAATCCAACTCATTCTGAATGAATACTATATACTTGTGTATGTGCGCGCGCGCACTTTTATAATTATTAAAATCATTTAAATATTTAAATAAAAATTATTCTCCTCCAGTAAACTTAATTTTTAAAAATATTAATCTTTTATTATTTTTTTATCTTTTATGTAAAATTGTTGTTCTAATATTCTTACTCTAGAGGAGAATAATTTTTACATTTAAGAGATTTTGTGTTAAACATAATTTATTATAAATTAATAAATTGTATAAAATTATTATGAATAAAATGTTTTAATTTTAAATATTTTTATATATGAATTTCTGAAAAAGGTAGAGGGAAATACATGAATAATAAATAGCGTAGAAAAAAACTAATATGTAAGATTAATAAAGAAAGAATATGCTGAGAAAGAAAATAAAGTAAAATAATAAATAAGTAATATCCTATTTTGACATAAATCTGTTCAAGAAAAACTAGGTGTATTATTTAGATAAAGATAACATAATGAGAACATTAATTTCTAATTAAGATCTTTATCTGTTTATCTATCTGTTTATCTTTATACATATATATATATATATATAATATACATATGTGTATACACTTATATACCATATATATTAATAATAAATCTAGTAAAAACCAAAGATCTCATAAAATTATCAGTTCCTATATTAGCAAATATGAGTCAAGATATGATGAAAACTTAATTAAAAACTAAAAAAATGAAATTGAAATTGTTCCACGCTATTAATTATGCTACGCAAATTGAATTAAGTATAAGTTATCTTTCTATATTGTATACATTATGATAGATAAGAATACAATTTCAATAAAGATAGACAGATAAATTTGTTAAGTCAAATTTTATTTAATTTCGTCATCATTAAACAGTAAATAAAATATAAAAATAAATTGAACTCCCGATAATATCACAAAACGTTAATTAAGATGGGCTAATAGGAGTTAGCGCGGAGGACAATGCGCAATAAAATCGATAACCGATTTAATACATCTTTAAATTAATTTAATATAATAAAATTCAAATTACAATAACCTTGTCTTCCGCGCTAACTCCTATTAGCCCATTTTAATTAACGTTTTGAGTAAATAAAATGTCAATTTGATTCCGCGGATTGATTCTCCAGTGACTGGCATTGGAGTGGAAAGTACATCCCGAAAAAAGCCACCCCAATGCTCTCGTCGGCGTAATCTTCTCTTTCGCCGCCCTCGTTCTTTTTTTCTCTCTTCCGTCATCTCTTTCTCTTTTTCTCTCCTCTCTGCATCAATAATAGTCACCCCATGCGCAGGGTCTCTCAACTCGATTTTCTCCTACGAGGTGCGTCGGCACATAAACACACGATCGAATTATGCGAATTTGTGCGTCTGATACGATAGATGTAACGTAACTCGCTTTTCCAATTGCTCCAAAATGCTCTGCGAGAAGTGAGCTGGCATAGTGACAGTGTGTCACGTGTTATTAATAACTAATTAATTACACGGTTTCACAGAATGTACTTTCCACTGCAATGCCAGTTATTGGAAAATTAATCCAATCAAATTGACATTTTATTTACTGTTTAATGATTACAAAATTAAATAAAATTTGACTTTGTAAAACATCACGTAATTTACGTAAATATATGAATGACGAAGAAGAGTGCTTTGTGGATAATGACGTGCGATCTTCGTCATGTTCGAACTAAACGCGAAAAGCAAGAACGAAACTATATAGAAGTCAAGATTAGAGAGACAGAGGAGAACAACTCTTGTAAGATGAGTCTGAGTTATCGCTTTATATGCGATCTAAATAGACGGTACGCGTCCCTACAGATATTAAAGACATTATTAAAGGCAAGGCGCGACAAATCGATTCGGAACTCGACGAAAGACGGATTCTTAGGAAACTGTGCTGCAAAGACGAACGGATGATTTGTTACTTATACGATATACTCCTCGATTTCTTCGAATTTCGTAGAAGTGTTAACTAATTTCTGATGAACTCACTTCTAATTTCGTTAATCCAATTAAGGAGGAGGATTCACTTAAAACTAATCAAAATATAATTTTTTTAAATTTAAAATAAAGCAGATTGTTCCCTGCACATTTTGAGCTATATAAAATGTATTTTTGATATGTCTAAATGTCTACAAAAACGAGATTAAGTATATAATTTTTTCACGGTCCAAATAGAAGTAGATAAGTTAGGTGTATGTCACTTGTATGCTTATAAATAATTCTCTTTCTTTGTGTGTACCTACTATTATACTTTTAAAACTAATTATATACTAACAGGAAAATATATTTGATGTAATCGACACAACTGGCCAAAATTTATTTAAAAATTCACTACGTTTCGACCATTGTTTGTGGTCCTCTTCAGGTGTTAATAAATTATAATAGATTAAGACGAACATTCTATGAATGTGGTGGCGTAGTGCCTAATAAAGCCAAAAATCTAAACTGAAGAAAAGAGAATATAAGATTCGTTGCCAAAAATGAGGACCACAAACAGTGGTCGAAACGTAGTGAATTTTTAAATAAATTTTGGCCAGTTGTGTCGATTACATCAAATATATTTTCTTGTTAATTATTTACTGACGAAGAGGAGTTTTATTGCTTGTTTTAATTATATACTAATTATATACTAATTATATACTAATTATATAGTTTGATCTTATTATTTTCGTATTTTTCTTTTCAGTTTATATATTTTTGTCGGTCCTTCGGATAGCTTGCATTTAATAGAATCTGCGTTATATGTTTGTTACTTTGCGTTTTAGCGTTTCGTTTTTTATGTTCAGATATTATTGATTTAGTTTTTTTTACATTAAAAATGGTCTAATGT
Source organism: Aphaenogaster floridana (assembly GCA_003063835.1). Classification (NCBI taxonomy): domain Eukaryota; kingdom Metazoa; phylum Arthropoda; class Insecta; order Hymenoptera; family Formicidae; genus Aphaenogaster; species Aphaenogaster floridana. The sequence continues at coordinate 221,803 of NJRP01000314.1, forward strand.
GAGACCGAAACTTCTGTTTATCTCTATTTTTACTGATTATCAATAAATCAACACGACACTTACACCTTGTCGCGGCTCTAAGCCCGATTTTTTATTAGTGATTTTATAATCATTTGAGCCTTTCTACTTTATTAATTATATACAATTATATTCTCATTTGTTTACATTATAATTTCACTATCTTACGCCATAATTCGTATCTCCATGTTTAATCATTTTACTGTATATCTCTATTTGTGCAAGTAACACGTTAAGACAAGTATGTATTACATTAGTTATATATTTATATGTATTTACTAATTAGGTGAGGCATTATATCAGCCTCTCAGTTACAGCCTCATCTATTGCATGCAATAATATGCAATTAATACTCTTTGTTTATTGTATATTTACATCATTTTACATCATTTTATAATATTGTTAAATACTGCGCTCAATAAAGCCATTATTATTATTATTATTGTCAAAAACAATTTATTATATTAAAAAAAAATTTATTTGATCTATTATCTAGTAGAAGACTTTTTCTACTTATAGCTTTAGTTTAAAATTATAATTTGAAATATATATATATATATAGACAAAAAAGAAGGATAAATCATCGCAAGCGATGTAAAGTTATGCCAAATAGCATCGAAACTTTTGAAATGCTCTCCTGTAAAGTCACGTTTTTTAATTTTTACGTATTTTTTTCTTGGAAAATACATCGAATCGGCTTTCATAATTTTTTAAATCTCTTCAAAAATGAATGATTTGATCGTACAGTCTTAAAAAAAATCACAATTTTATCAATATTTTACAAAAGAGACTGATACGCGTATTTATAGTAATGCTTCCAATGAGAAATCAGTTAAAATTAGTCTTGAAACGTGAGACAGTTCAATAGACAAATCTTGAGAATCGATTTGACACTCATTTGTAATCGCAATTCAAGATGTAAAACTCCATTCTGAGTATCTCACCTGATACGCTTTTGAGATGAGATTTGAGTAACGACTATAAATACGGGCCTGACTCTTTCAAATCATAATTTAACAATCCAGAAGGAGCCTATTTAAAAAAAAGCATCGATAAAAATATAACCGATCGTATGAAGAGAAAAGAATAAAAGAAGATGACTCGAACATGTTAAACCAGTGATGGGAGAAACGAACGAATCGGACGGGCCTCGGCAATTTTGTCTCGGCTTTTCGCACATCCGCCCACAGTCTCGCAATCATTAAACTGTTTCTTTTCGGTCATCATTTAAAACGAATGAAATTAACGTGCAGAGGGGGAAATACGAATAAATTGAAGACGAAAGTCGCAACTGCGAAACGGGCAAACGGGGTCTGCTCTTCCGCAGCCGGGAACGAAAGGAATGAAAATTGGCGAACCTTTGAACCTTTCTGTATCCGTTCGCGTCAGTTACACGCTCTCCGCACACTTTGTTTCGCTTTCCTCTTTCGCCTCCCCCCTTCCCCCCCCCGCCGCCGCGCCGAGCGTACGCCTACTCCGCCTCGACTGCACCGAGTGCAAGATGCGAGTATGCGGAGCCGAAACGAGGGATCGTCGCGCGTTTATTTTGAACGGCCATCGATCCTATTCTATTTATTGTTGCGGCGGCCGAGAAAATGCCTCCGCGAATCGCCAGCGTCGCGTCGTCGCGTCGCGTGTCGCGCGCCCGTTGACAGGTCGATCACGTTCCCGGCCGAGCGACGCGGGTTTTCTTTCGCGCGAACGAACGCGTTCGCGTGGAAATTTCTCCCGAAGAGCCCGATCGAGATATGAAATGAACGAACGAGAAAACGGGCGATCTCGGACCGACAACGTTTTTTCGCCGAGCGGCGAGCGTTCTCGCGTTAAATTCAATCCTTTAATCCGCTGGCGAAAGTCTCGGGAATCCCTCGGGAGTCCTTCGGCGATCCTTCGGGAACGGTAAACGGCGAGGAGAGAGAGAATGATTCTTTTTCTTCTTCTTTTTGTAGATTTTCGACCCTTCAGGAACAGTACTCTCGAGCCTGCCCTAATGATTTTCGTATACGACTTCCTATTTGAATAGCATTGAGTTTCGCATGCGAATTTTTCATGAAAACGATTCAAGAATAGGACCCCAGATCGCAGTTACGATTTGTCAAGGATTTATTAGATCCGGCACAGATAGGAGTATAGAATCATATGATTGTGTATACATATATTATACTAACTTGAACTACCCAACATTGCCTGGGCACCGAACTTAAATTATCACAAAATATAAAGGGGATGAAATCAGGGGGAGGGGGTGGGATGTCCAGGTTTCATAGTAGCCTATAGTTTGCGCAAGGGTCTAGAAAGTAACTATGCCAAAGTTGATCCATATCGGTCAAAGGGTTTAGAAGTGTATAAAGAACATACAGAGATAGACATTCTACTTTATATATCTGTGCTTTAGAGGTAAAGAATATCCATTATTATAAATTTAGAGAAAACAGAGTTTAAAGTTTTAAATAGGGAAAGCGTGTATTTTTTTTAGATATAAAATGAAAGTAGATAGCAATTTAATTTTTTGAATATTTATTAAAACAATGAAACTGACTACTGCTAATACTACTACTACTACTACTGCTACTACACTGAGTAAAAAAAAATTTGTTGAAAAACTAAAATATTTAGTCCGATACGTTCAACTAAAACATTAGATAATTTAACTGAACATTGATTGAATTAAAAAGGTATA
>NJRP01000315.1:0-18881 GCA_003063835.1 Aphaenogaster floridana
TATTACCGTGCCTATTATTATAGCCGTATCGCGGGATAGGAGGGACTGCATTATTACGGGGCACACACCCTCCTTCTTTCTCATAGAGAGGAACATGCAATGTTAATGTATCCGCGCCGTCGACGAACTCTGTTCGTAAGTATATTTAGATTAAAACCATCTGCACGTGCGGGAGCGGGAAATAAAAAGCAGAGGAAAATAAAAAGAAGTACGTTACTACAAGACGCACACTCTTTAATCTTTCCTACAGGTGTTACATTCACAAGATTCTAAAGAGAATTTTCTGAAGAAATAAGGATTAGAAAAATGGCAAAAAATCACGCGATAACAGAATGCCCCTTGCAGAGGCAAAAAAGCGTCAGTCGACGATTGTCGTTACTAGAGATCATACCTCGTGCGTGTTTTAGCAAGTTTTGACATAATATAATAACATAACGATTCGAGCAACGTACAATAAGTTTTCCTAAAATAACAAGTGCGTTTTGTCTGAATTTTAACTTAATAGAGATTTTATTGGTGCAAGAATTAAAGTTATAATCATTGTTCTAGATTTTATTAATGCTACTAATGGAAAAGTGGAGAGAAATGCAAGATATCTATAAATCTGCTTTAATTAAAGCAGCTCCGTCTCGCTTTACAGTCTTCAGCGACTCAAGGTAGGAAACAGAAACTCATTAAAGAAAATCGATTTAAACATGAATTTGGAGCTTGATTTGACATTTTACAATAATTTTCAATTATAAATTAAAAGAAAATTTAGATGTACGTAATTTACAGGGTGACAATCACGAAGCTGTTGAAACTAAATGGTTATTGTTTTATAATAAATGAACAGAATAAAATGAATTAAACATTACTCTACAGAAAAAACTTTATTTTTATTAGTACATTGTCATCCGATTATCATTTGTATATTAAAAGTCAATAAAAAATTAGACATGAATTTAAATTTATCATATAAATTAATAATTTACTTAGAATTCATTTGATTTTTAAATGATTATCTTCAGTTTTTATTTACATATTTATGTATTTTGATGAATAAATTTTTACAGATTATATTCCCTATATTTTTTATTTGTATTACACTGAAAAAATTGTGCATCTCTCTCTTTATAAGCTAATAACTCGCATAAATAGTCAGGGTGGGAATTTGAAAAATTATACAAAAGCATATACACAATGGGGAGATATTTTATTATATATATATAATATAATATTTAATATTTTAATGTGTTCTTTTCTGATAAAATAAGTATACTTATACTCGCAACTTGATACATTTTAGCTACGTGGGTTGCGATTCGGCGTTACCACGGCATTCCCTGTAAAATGTCCCGGACGAAGTTAGGAAAATTAAAATTTATTGCTAATTCGAACAGTGGACAGAGCACCTGCGCCTCGGCTGACCAGGCGTGATAACGCCAAATCACCGGCTGTTTACATACCATCTATATATGTATATACATATACATATATTCAAAACGTACAGCAAAACGATCAAGACTATCTTTCGTGGTATTTACGTATTCGTCTTAACGGTAAGTATTTTCGTTATTTTTATCGATAAGTTATGGATAAGAGTCATCGACATCGGTAACACCGTTTGATTGGTACATTACATACATACTCTGATAAGATGCTAAACATTTAGCGACTTCACTTGCAATCGTTTTCTTACCTTCTAGTATGTTTCTATTATTTCATTGTTATACAGATAACGCTGCGCTTATCCATATAACGCGTAACCGTCAATAAAATAAAATAACGGAACGGAAAGAGGATGGCATATTATTCGATGTTATGTAGTTTAGAAGATTCAATATTACGGCCGTCTCATAAAGCGCGAGCTCAAATAGAATCGTCAGTATTTGATTTTTATTCGATAACGCGTGCAACGAAAGTGTCAATTTGACTGTGACACTGATACGCGTGCAAGTTCTCAAAAGCGATATTCTACTCTTTGTGTGTACGTGTGTGTGTGTGACATAACGTAATTATCAGATTAGTGCAAAAAATTCTTCCATTTAAATTCCACTTAAATTCCACTTAATTCTTTTACGTACTGGAAAAGAGACTTAAATTTCTCTATGTAAAGAAAAGTGTATTGAAATTTACGACTATGTATTGATTGATAAAAATCAAATCTGATTTTTAATTTTATTTGACAAATACGACAATCTCCTCCGTCACCTTTTGCATGAACCTAATAATTTATTATGATGAACGAGTAAACAACAGCTCCCTTTCGCACGAATTTTTAGGATATCTTTATACAAAGAGCAAAGAAGGTGTTTTAAATGTACAAAAACATTACTACAAACAGATGTGCATTTTCAATATCTCAACGTGGAAATCTCGCTTGTACCAAGGCTCTGCCAACATCATTAAACATGCTTGGCCGCTTCGCGCGTAACCGCCACTAATAATATACCAATGACCGTAAATATGTCCTATCAATTAAACGCTTAATTAACGTATCCCGTGTCCCGCTTAAGAGAGACACGAGATTACTATACCTAAGAATATAACAGGGAGTGTCTCGCGGACGATTATAAAAAATTGTATAACAGAATGCTTATGTCTACCGAGAGAAACGCTAGTTTGTGTTATCGCCTTCCCTCGCATATCTCACGCGCTATCAGAAAAAATAGGCTCACGACGATGGATTAACCTTTAAGCGTCAGCTTCAGATACTCTACGCAATTTTCCCGCCGCCGCTAAGAATTAATTTTAGACGGTATCTTCAACTCATCTTGAGGTATCCTGTAAACGATTTACGACATATTATCACGGTAAACATATTACATAAGAGATTTTATGATAAAAGCACCTTTTTAATGAAACGCTCTAACGAAACTTTGAAGGAAGATATTATCTTCTTCTATTATTGAAGTAATATATATTTTTCTTGTAAATTATTGTTAGTGCGGTCCGCTAAACATGCTTTTACCATTGATCAAATATATAAAATATTTTCCGAAGTTTGGGATGGTTAACGTTAATGAAACATTAATTATTAAATTATTATTTTTGGATCGCTCATCGACATGACACGACTTTAAATGCGTGATTTACATTTCTGAGTTATCGTAATAATGAAACAAAATGATTGTATGCCGGGGACCAACGCTAAGTAGAAATGTGTGATATACGTGATACATTAATATGATATAAGTTCGCAGTATCTTGTAACCTAGTTACGTTTGATAAAATCCCTGGCAGACGCCAGCAGTGTACTTTGTCCTCGTAAAATCCTCGTATTATTTGAAGAAATTTTTAAATTAATATTAAATCCGTTCAAGAAGGAGCGTTATTAGCAACATTAGGACTTGGTCTTATCGCGATTAAGGACGAATCATAAATTTCTCGAACACATATATTATTACAGTGCAGTGTAATGAAACGTATCAGCGTCAAAATGGATGAGGCAGATTCTCTCATTGAATATCAGAGACGTTTCAAGAATCACTAAAAAGAAGTGTCTCAACTATTTTGATGTCGACCGTACAAGATACAAAATCAGTTTCTGGACTGATCGTTGCTTGTTTAATTCATAAGAAGGTATTTAACGTCTCTCAAACTCTAAACCTTGAATATTGTCTTATAATTTCTTATTTGTACATAAATTGATAAATAATTAAAGGCATTAATCTCAATGCAACAATATTTCTCTTCTATTTTTTATGTTCTTAGATTTTTTTAGATAATTGATAAAAGTAATTAACATTATATGTTTCAAAAAACCATAAAAATATATAAAGAAAGTAAAGAAATTGAGAGACACACGTCATTAATTATATTGAATTTTTATCATTTTTTCACATCTCTAGTTAAGAGTCTAAGGGGATTACTTTGAGAAAGAGAGGGATAACCGTGAATAGGATTAGTCAATTATTTTTTCATAACATTAGTCCAGAAACTTTTTTATTGTACCTCGTAAGTCCCGGTGACAAAACTTTAGGGTGAGTAGGGGCTGTAGATGTTCGAGAAATTCTGTTTTTCGGACAATTCGATAAAACTTGAACATGGCATTTTCCGATAAATAGCTGAATAGTTCAAGTATCTGAATATCAAGATGTAATCTGCGTTTATTCGAAAGTATACAGATAATCTGTATTAAATTGGTCAAAAGTATCGCAAATTCTAATAAATATGGAGATATATATTCTATAAAGTGACGGTATCAGTACAAATACAGCAATAATTCAACTGTCTGAAAATATCTTTGATATTCAAAGTACTTGAATTATTTAATACTATTCGTTTTACCTCAAATAGTATTATTCGAATCTCAAAATCGAATTGCAGCAACATCTAAATATTCGAATATTCAATCGTACCAGGATTTCAAATTTACTTTACATAGTTCTCTATATTATGAACGTTTTCTTTACACACACATTTATTTGTTACATCTTGCATCTAGTTTACAATCGCAACAAACGTAGTTCTCATTCCGCTAATTAAAACGTTTATTACCTCTCAATAAACACGATTTATCGTTATGTAATGCAGTTCTTAAGAAAAAAATCAAACGCAATATATATAATTCTCCCAACGGATTCATGTTTCATTAATTGCTTCATAATCTTTTAAACAAGAGCTTCTAAAAGTTACGAAAGTCCGCCAAAGTGTGTGCGTACATAAGGTATTCTGGGCGTGCGACAAAGATCGACGACCAATAATAGTAATTAACAATCTACGGTACAAAAGAGATCCTCGACAGAACGATGAACCCCGGAACGCGTGTAAACGTGTGTGAGTGTCGGCGTGTATTTAATAACAACGCAGCAACAGTAGATATACATATAATACATACATGCAGACAGAGCGGATAGACTTACGTTTGATCCTTACATGCACACTACGTGTGTTATATTCATGCTCGTACGCTTGATTACTCGTTACACGTATTCGCCATATACATTGTGTAGCTGCGGCCCGAGATTACCCAAGTAGAACAGAAAGTCATGATGACGTCAAAATAAGGCTAAAATGACGCTTTTGACATCATTTTGAGGTCATTTTGACGTCATCATGACTTGCTGTTCTTCCTGGGTATCGCCAGGTATTGCACCGACATAATTTCGGCGCGAGTTGCCGATGCTACAGACACCGAAAAACGTCTTGCATCAACTCGTGTGTATATTTAGAGATCATTTGCGAGCGCATGTGTGTATGTGAGAGAGTGTCTATAGCATCGAAGTTTAAACCTAGCAAAAAATTGCATCAATTTCAAATCCCGATTGTTCCTACGTCTCTTCAGTTACGTGTCGACAATTGTCTGCACGTGCACAACTGCTGACCGCGCTTCACGTCGCGTCTCTCCTGCTTTCCCATTTTTCTATTTTATTATCATTGCTACAATTAATCGCCACCGGTGGATATGAATCGGAATATAGACTCGACGGCCTTGTAATAATTCGCACGTCTGCAGTTAAACCTACAGTTCGCCTGGTCTCTCGTATAAAAACCTTACGAAAATAATTGCTCTATCGTAAAATCCGGCAATTCGCTTACAGCGTTACCATCTTACGGCTATAAGGATTCAAAGTAATCCCGCTGTAATCCATGGGGGAAAAACGCGAGAGCCGATCGTCTCGGCCCTTCAAAATGTAACGGGCGGGTAATGCGACCGCTCGATCGCTCCATCGCACCGCAAATCCGCACGCGGAAATCCGCGGTGATCTGATCGATCGCGGTGCCAATGGACAAAATACGCTATTTTTTCTTCCTTTTATCGTCGACAGATGATCAGGTGCGGCGAAATAACAAGCCGCGACAAGCGCGCGATAAACGTTGTGGCTTCAGAAGGCTATGAGGGGAATTGTCCTCGGACAATCCGGACAAATCTGTGCAAACGCGGTGCTGCGAACAATCAAGCTCGAAAAGACCCTGTCAATTAATCCAGCAAGAACGGACAAACGCCTGTGATAACAGTGATACATTCTACTTCGAATCAGATCGCCACTCGGTCACGTGACTTCTCGATGGTACAAGAATGCGAGAAACATCTTTTTAAAAAATGTCCAAAGGACATAGGAAAAAGAAGATCGCCTTTTATACGTCTCTATCTCACACATTTGCATTGCCATAAGTGTTTTTCCATATCCTTGGCACGAGTTGCAAGTGTAGAGAGCAATGGCGTCACAAACGAATATCTCCGATTAATGTCTTGGTAAGAAAATATACCATACGTAATCCTAGTAATTATAATTTTAAATATGCGTTAAATTGCATTTGCAAAGGTCTGATTAATTCTTTACTACTCAAATTAATTCTTTTTTCTCATTCTGCTCTATATAGGATGAATATGTTATAAGCTGAAGAGTTTAAATGAACATTAAAGATGCATGTTAGAGAATGCTGTGAGTCATGCCTTACGAGGAAACCAACCATGATCTATTGACCAACATTTCCTCCTGGAAAATGTAAACAAACTGTCCTTCGCAACTAGAGTACCGGCCATTATATAATGACAACCTGCAAATTACTATGTGCCCGTTCGTTTCGCTACGTGTTATCTAATCTCGATTTTCGGAGCAACTGGTGGTCTCAACGTGTACGAATGAACCTGTGACATGCGATACTGGATACATGCGTAGATAATGCCAAAATCTTTTACGCGATTTATTTTACCAACGTCTTGTTCCGTCCGAAGACGGCTGGCATAAACCAATACGGGCCGAAATCGAGTGTTACAGTACGCTGTGTAACTTCCGCCGTGTATGATGAAGACGCCGTGTTAATTGGTGCACAACCCCTCCACTTCAGCTCTCTTAGTTACGCAAATATCCCACCGACGAGGATCGCGGGCGACTTAATTGTTTGTCATGGCGGAAGTGTGTCTACTGTCAAGAGACAACGACTCAACTCGTATCCGCGCTCACGCGTTATCATCCCAACAACATCGCTACTCACCGCGCTAATTACGTACTCGACCTCAACAAGGGTGCAACAGCATGCACCACCGCAATTGTAACAAACCCCATCCTGCTTTATATTTAATTGGTAAAACTTAACTATACACCTCGTTCAAACGTACCGTACAAATATCTCAAACATAGAAGAAGTTCTAAGGTTCATTGAAGCGTAAATCCCGTCTCCTGGATCACCTAGAAAGCTACTTCGTCGTGTCATTAGGCGAACAATTGCACAACCGCGCGCTCGCACAGCAGCGAACTCGTCTTAACAACTAGTATATTACGTGTACGCAGTGGCTAACATTGTGACAAAATCCAAATAACGATGTCTTTCGTAAGGACAATGGCAGGGCGATTGTTCCGTGGTCTGCCGCGAAAGGCTTCTTCTTCTCCCGCTCTCGTCTTTCCGTTGGCGACTTCCGGCCCGAGTAACAATCATGTCGATCATCCGCAAGATGACCCGTAATCCTCGGACTGGCTGACTTCGGCCAGATTTCGGCTTCGACCATGCGTTAGAGCGGCCGATCGAGATGCAAAGGCCACCGCATCCTCTTTCTTTTGTCCGTCGATCGGTATATCAAATCTGCACAATAAAGCGAGGCCACCTCAGGGTACCCTCGACTCACGGCTACAATTACACGCCGGTATGATTGAATATGTAGGAAACGTTGCTGTCCTGGTGGACCGGCGGTCCATGCCAGGCACGTCTCGTCGACGAGTTGTTGTTGTTGTTGTTGACGTAGTAAGAGGACTTCCTCATGCTCGTCGAGGAGGACATCATCGCGACGGTCTCGTAGTACCTGAGCTTGCCGCAGCACCGGCCGCTCTTCAGGATGGCGATGAAGCCGCGCCGGTACTTCTTGTTGAAGAAAGCGTAAAGGATCGGATTTATGCAGGAGTTGCTGGCGCCCAGCCACTGGGCGATCGGCGTGGCGATCGGCAGGATCTCGTCCTCCCTCTCTGCCACGTCGCCGCCCAGCTTGATCACGGCAAAGATTACGTAAAGAGGCAACCATGAGAGGACGAAGAGTATCACGACCACGACCAACATCTTGACCACCTTCACCTTCGACTTCTGCTGTATCCTCTCCATCTGGGCGTCCTTGGTATCGGTGGGTATATGCCTGCGCCACACCTTGATCCAGATGAGTATGTAGCAGAGGGATATGAGTATCATCGGCAGCACGTAACAAAGGGTCAGATTGCCAATCACGAAGAATAGCGAGCCGTCCTTGGGATGTGGCCACGTTTCCAGGCAGAGACGCAGATCGGGATCGTCGTCGTAAATGGAGACCAAGTCAAAGAACAGCAACCAAGGCGATGTCATTATCAGGGCAATTAACCAGATTACGACGATCATCATGCGAGCCCGCCGTTTCGTGATTTGACATTTCAGCGGCCACCAGATCGCCAAAAACCTGAAAAACATAAACCGCAGAAACTGTTAATTATTAACAATCACTTTATTCGCCAACTTTATAAAAATAGAAATTTAAATTGGTGCGCAAAAATCGTTAGGCATATTTTAAAAGGTTATACTGTAAATAAATGATATTTACATTTCTGCATTCATACAAATTGATTAAATCCAAATTGGTGAAAATCCGCTTGAGATTTCATAAAAGTTAAGATATATTCAACAGAAGTGAGATTCTAAAAATATGTGTTTGTTTAAAATAAACAGTTATTGGAAAGTCTCAGGATATATAAAAGTATCGTAGAAAGTTATTTTTAAGCATCTAATAATTGACTCTTACTTTTTAACGTGTCAACAGGATTTATATATTTGGTACACCAACGATTATTGATATCTCGCGGCAATCTCGTTTTGTAGAGTAGATAAAAATGATTTGTTCAATACGCGCAATTCCACCTTCCATATAATTTAGCGCGATAAAACATCAAATGAAGTATGTATGTAATAACTGTTATTAGAATCAAATGATGATCAAAATCATTAAATAATGATCGAATACGTCAAGCCTATCGTGAAAAAGCGAGATTTAGCCCGGAAGATATAAGGGGAGGGTGAAATCTTTTGATCAGACGACGAAGGTCCCCCTTAGTTATTAGCGATTTTCTTGTCAGCGATAAACTTATACCTCTGTACGTAGAGAGTATCTGCAGATTAGATAACCGTCTGATTTATTGTACCCTGTATCACGAAGAATGCAGAATAGCTATTTTACGAGCGCACCAGGACAGGTTCGGTTGAGCCGGGCGCCTACGCGCGTGCAGGAAATCGCGATCCCGTCGCGATCGCGTTCGCGGTCGTCGCCATTTTTAGGTCTTAGGGAATTGCTAACAAATATTCCATTCGCTCTTTCGAAAGACACTCGCACCCGTCACGCTTCGATGGACACGCCGCGAGCTGTGTATGAGAATAGATACGAGGGGAACACCTTTTATGCGACGCAAGAATTCTCACTTGCCGTCCGGATTATTTAAGACAAGTCGGATTATTTCGAGAAAAAAGTCGACTAAGCTGATCACCTTCAAGTGAATGAACGAACCATTTATTAACATTCTAAGGCAAGTCTTCTAAGGACAGATAAAGGACCATACGTTCAGAAGCAATTTGTATGCTGCTATCATAGAAACGTTTTTCCACGAGACTTACACATACGAAGCAAATGCTTATATAAGTGAAGATATATAACGTAATGTATATAAGAGAGCAAAAATAAGAAATACCATTAATTGTCATTCCAGAGCTGATAATTAATTATTTAACAAATTACATCAGATAACAAATTATTTTCAAAGTTAATAAAAGGTAAATTTGCAAAGAGAGGAAGTATGACGAGTTCCACATGAAATATGCCGAGGAAGGAAAATGGTACTGACGCAACATTGGCGGAAGAGCAAGACAATTATTCGTTAAATTCCGTAGCCATACAAATTGCGTTCGCTTGTATCTAGCTGTAAGAACACGGGGCAAAGATTGCATAAATCGCCTGCAAAGCATAGTTGGGACAGGCGGACCATCGATCACGACGACGACGCGGCGTCGCGGGGTGAAAGCAATTGACGATCCTTTCGTTTCGGAGTCCTGTATTAACGGCGATGAAGCACTACGTTCAGATTCGGCGGAGATTCGCGCGGATAAGACGCGGAGCGTCTTTGTGATGCAAAGAAGCCGTAAAAGCGGGACACTCGGTCGCAGAGACGCGCGAAAGGAGGTACTTCTTTTTCCTCATTAATTAAATGGTCCGCCCACGGAGAAACGTCGAATACTATCTTTAATGAACGCTTCTCTCTCGCCGCGCCCGTAGAGACCGTACAGCTGCCGGATTCATTAAGTCGCCATTTTGCCGCTCGCGCCAACAGTCGCGGATTTTCCGCCTCCGCTACGTCGCGATTACCGAGCGTCGCCCTTCTCTCCGCGTTATCGGCGACATCGACTGCGTCTTCGTCGTCGTATAACCTTCGATTCAATGAATAAACTTTAAATACTTGTCGTCGTGACCTTCCATAAATCAATGCGGCCGATACCGATCTGCAGGCGTTCTCACGGAGCGCGGCGTCACTTCCGAGTTTTGCGGCGGCGCGTATACGCCGCACTTATCGCGATATGTATCACGTATAAACAACGAACCTCCCCCGAGTCTCGTGTCGACGAGTCTCAGCGACGAGGAGCCAGGCGGCGAGAAGAGTTGAGGAGAAAAAAAAAATCGCCAACGCGGAAATCTAGCTCGCCCAAGGCCACCTATGCTCGCGCGGTGGGGCGAACACAATAAGACGTCCGCGATGATGATCCCGGAGACATGTATCTATATAAGGGATCGATTTCCCGTAGTTGCAACTGCAGTACCAATCAGTGTTGTCCTGCGTGTTCGCTAACGGGAATAGAGCTGATAAAACGCTTAACATGTTCAAACTGGCAAGTATATCTACTGTACATTCGTGCGCGCTCGTCCGTCAGCGGCTGTCTACAGTGTGTTCGTTTCATTTCCGGTCACGAGGATTACTTCCGCGACTGAATTTTTATAAGCATTAGGAGTGTTAGGACCCATGCACAATGAGAAGAATAAAAAATAAGGAATTAAACATAGGGAATTGGGATGTGGAAGGAAGAATCCTTCCTTCTTCCTTCTTCCACATCCTAATTCTCTACCCAAGAAGAACAGAAAAATCAAAATAATGTCAATTTGACATCATATTGACTAAATTTATGTCATTTTTTGGTCATAATTGAAATCTCGATCTCAGATGACTTAAAAATGACTTTATATTAACTCCTTTTTTATTATGTTTTTTTTATTTTTAAATCGAGATTTCAATCATGACCAAAAAATGACATAATTTGATCAATATAATGTCAAATTGACATTATTTTGACTTTTCTGTTCTCTTTGGATATGTTTAATTCCTTGTTCCTTATTCCTCTCATTGTGAATGGGCCCTTAAGGTTTGTCTACACTCTTAAAAATATCGGTGACTTTGGCCCGTATTCTGTACCCTCTTTTATCGATAAAAGTGCCTTAAATGTGGCGTCTCAGCCAATCAGGTGGCTTCTAAGCCTCTTTTAGAGACACTTTTATAAGAGGATACAGAATGACACCAATGGTGTTTATGTAATTCTCATGTGTTCTGATGTGATTTTGATGTGAAATCAACACCGTCTGCTTGATGTAAAAAATTCACATTTATTTTTATGATATTTTTTTTAAGAGTGTACCTACAATACGCGGAGTAAACATGGCGTAAAAAGTATGAATAGGAGTAAGAAGTAAGGAGTAAGGAATAAGGATTAATTTTTTAAATATTTGTAGCAAATATTTGGCCGAGTGCGCTCTGTTTGGCCAAGCGTGAGCGTAAGGGCTTGAAGTTGCAGTAAGAAATAAAAATAATTTATTTCGCTTACGTCTTTACTTTAGCTCCCTTACAGCGGAAGTATTTCTCTTACATTTACTCTTACTTCTTACTTCGCGTGTTGACGAGCCTTTAATGTTAATGCGTCATATAAAAAATTCAGATAGCTGCAAAAATTATCACTAGATATGTACATCTTCGATGTTCAACATCAAGTCTTCTTCTCTCGCATCGAATAAACTTCAGAATAAAATCCGGATGCTGCATGCTGCACCAGTACTGTACTAACGTTACGACTGAAGAGTTCTACGATTAACCGCTCAATTTCGCTAATAAACGCGTCGGCAGAGCGCTTTCGCTTCATAAACTCGAGTTCGCCCAAATCGAGAACACTCAGATACTCCGATCCGCGTAAAAGTCCGTCCGCGATCAATCAATTCGTGTAATTCTTCTCGAAGCGGAACGCTCGGAGCGAGGAAGCGTTACTGCGAAATTACAATCGAAGCACTGCAGAAACGTTTCCGCGCGCGAAACTGATGATAATTGAATTACCATAGAAGAAAAGGAAAAGCGGGGCGCGCTATCGTCGCGAAAATTTATCGAAGGGAAAAGGAGGGAAAAAAAAGAGAAATCGGCGCTCGTTCTTGGCACGTGCGATCGTCCCGGTGATTAATTGGAGCGAGGTGATATCGAGCTCGCGGTCGCAAAAAGCAGGCCGATCAGGCGTCGCCAAAGTCACCGGCGACGCTAAATGCGCCTCGCTTGCTCGCTCGAGCACACTCTCGACATTTTTCACGATGCCCGTAAAAACCGGCGGGGGTGGCCAGGGAAGGTGGTCGGGGCAGATCGGGCGTGTGCGATTTAAGCGACGTGTCCCGCTTCCAAAGCGCAATCATCCTTATTGCTTCGCAGATCCTGATGGCCATCGCGGTGGTGGCGACCACATGCGCACCGATGCCGGGACCGGCGCCGGCACCGGCAGCAGGCCCCCTGCCGCCGCCGTTGCTCGTCCATTATCCGGTGCTCTACACGGCGCCTTACGCGAAGGTGTACCCGTATCACCCGGTTCCTTTGGCGTACTATAACAGCTACAAGTGGATCCAACCAGGCTCGGCGTACACTTACTAACATCGATTCGGGCTGTCCGGAGGATCGCCAACGTCGTCGTGGTTCCCCCGTATAACGCGACTCTCACCGCAACGCGCCAAATGATTCTATATTGTGGAACGTCTCCGAAATAAAATATTCTCTTGTCGCAAACGCCGCAGTGCTCGTCTATGACGATCACCACCTTCTCCTCCTCGCCCCTCACCTCCTCTCTCTCTCGCTCTCTCTTCTTCTCTCTCTTCCTTCTCACCCTCCTTTCGTCTTTCTCTGCCGACCATCTCCGACGTCGGTTAACTCTGCTCTGCGAAAGAGGATCTCTCGTCCGAGCTTTTGGCAGACTCCGCGCTATCGAGCGGCCCATCAATTCCGTCCGTTTGTTCGCCGGTGAAATTTATGAAACAACACGCGTTATACCGCATAATCGCGCTGTTCGCGGACAAGTAATTCTGGTTTAAGCCATTATCTGCCAGCGATACATTTTCAGAATAGTACGTTAAATTTTGGTCTCGCATTCTCTGCGGAACGCGCTATGCCGCAATAAACAATTCTGCACAAATAATGTGAAGTAAATACGGAACAGATGTGGATGAATGCAACAAGATGAAATGCTCATAATAGGAGAAACGTTTCTCTTCTCGCGGAATTTATTTTGAACCACTTTTACTCTCTTAATGAACCTCAACTCTATAATTTATCGTTACATAAACTGAAGATATGTGAATCAAGGCATAAATTACATAATAAAAATAAAAAGGGGGTTAGCGAATTTCACATTAATAATTATAATAAAATTATTAAAATGTATTGATTTTTTTCTAAGACTTTGTCCTAAATCAACAGAGGATTTAAAGGGATGAGATCCTCTCTTTTATATAAGTTTGATGGCTTAAATCGCTTCTTTGGGATAAAAACCAAACTACTTATTGTATCAAAAAATTCAAACAAAAGTTTTATGATATTTAATTTACTTTGCAGCATTTCAATTTTCCGAAAGTTATCTTCTTTATAAAGCCTTTCTCTTTTCTTATTACTTTTGTGAATATCAAGATTTTTAAAAACAGAAATTAAACAATATTTTATAGCAAATTTATTCTACATAACAAAGTTAATTTTTGAAATTGCATTTTTGGTATTTTGAAGAAACATTTCACCCTTTCAAAATCTCTTCTATCGGAGTTTATGAAAAGTGTATATAAAAGTGTCTTATATTTTTTATCATTCTACAAATCTATACAAGTTTAAACAAAAAATACGTTTGTTAAGTACATTCCCTTATTAATTACAACTCGTAATGGATTAAATATGACATTACGTTGTACATACATATCCGCAAGAAGTCGTGAAAATTTATCTTATCCACTATGTAAGACACGTGTAAGGAACATATCAGCGTACTAATGGGCACTAACGTATATAACGCACCCTGTTCTGATAAAGGATATTATGGCGACAACGCATAACCATATCAGACTACTATATGGTTACGCGATATTATTACTTTAATTTCATTTTGAAGAGAAACTAACGTGATTAACTGTATTTTACACTATATATTCGCGCAATGTAACTATTACTATTCTACGCTGTTGCTGTAAAAAATAGTGCACCTCCATTTTATATTATCACAAAAAATGCAATCGTCGATACCTTGGCTTAAATGAAAAACTTATGCTGCATATGTATTATGGATAATAAATATATAAGCGACTTTGCATGTGCGTAATTTTTGTCAGAAATCCTTCTTCTTCTTGGATAAATAAAAACAATTTATTTTTAAAAATTTTTAAATATGCGAAAATCAATCAAAATAAGGGTCACAAGTCAGACAAGCGGGCAGATTGTTTCGAGAGAAACGCATTGATGCGTCATGTATAATTAATCGTCGGGATTTATATTTTTACACAAAAACGGAATCACAAAGAAAGACTTTGCGCCGTTTCTGTCCGTTAATTTCCAGCAGATCTCAGTGTCAATTTTATACGAATCATAAGATGACACTCTGGCACTCTTCGTCATTCCGCGCCTATGATCCGTTCAAGGCGCAATATTCGACATGACAGCCGACAAGATAAACCGAGTGCAATGGGTAAGTGTCTCGTTGAATAAAAATACTTCTGGAAGAACGGAAGATGAAAGAAGAACGATTATTTCGAGAATGATTCGCAAGCAGAACTCGGACCCTGTGCTAGTCGCAGACCGCGTATCTAACTGTACGCGTACGTTTGTGTGTGAACAAGATGCAGTTATACCGTCTCGATATATCCATAATATCTATCCATATTGGAAAAATAAAAGAAAAAATATACGTTTACGCGCGCACCGGTTTATTGCGCCCTTAGTAATGTACGTGCGTTCAATAAAATTGCTACTAGCATGGAAATATTACGGATGATAAGGTCGGCAGACGCAGAATGGCAAGCGGAAGGCATAAAAATCTTTTCGCAGGATCAGCAGGGATATTATTTTTATAGCGACGTTATTTTCCTTCCTCCATAGTGAGCTACCTCTGGGATTTGGAGTCGCCCGAGCAATAAGACTTTCGTTGGGTTTATAATTAAAATTTTATTAAAATTCCATATGAACAAGGGTAGGGTTCGGGTTGATGGCGGAATGATCCAGGTGAAAGTCCGAAAATTTTGTCGATGAGGTCCGAAGAGAAGACAAATGTGGAGGAGGAGATCGACCGATCCCGCGCGGAACGTTGGAGTCCTGGTTCGTCCACGCGCGCATCCTTTTTAGATCCCGCTCTCCCCCGCTCGGTGGTGGGCCTGATGGTTCATGTCGATGGGGGACAGCGTGCAGAAATTTGTCGCCATTCTTCAAGTTACCGTCTTTCCTTTGCGTTACGAGGTCGATTTACGAGGAAGTAGGGGATGTGTGTGTGTCTTGTTTTTTCTTCCAGGGCTGCGTCGTCGTGACTCGGTGGTAGTGGTGGTGGTGGTGGTGAGTTTACGTTAGCTCTCCTAGTCTAACCGTGCAGGCCGATACCGTGACCGATACCAAGACCGAGACCATGGCCGGCCAAGACGGTCCTGGTGACGACAGCGGGAACATGGACAGCGGGAGCAATGGGCTGGGCAATAACATGGGCACCATAGGACAGCGCCGGGCCATGGCTGACGACCGCCGGGGCGATGATCGGGCCAACTCCGTGGCTGACGGCAACGCCGGTGAGACCACCGGGAGCGGCGAAGGCGACAGCCAGGATGGCAGCGAGGACAGCCTACGAAGAAGATTGTGAGGTGGGTTTAGAGAGGCTCACATGTTGCTCTCTTTAATAGTTTTTCAGTCCGAAAATTATCCGACGATCTTGCATAATGTGTCTTCTGTTAGGCGTCACGTGGAACTCACGTGTTCTACGTGTGCCGTCGAAAGTTCACCACGGGGAAATAGGCAATGAGGATAATTAAAATCATACGATAAATGACGAATTGCGCCACCTCGATATAGCGAATATTCGGACATTCGCGAGCGAACTATTTTTACAATTGTCCTGAGGTAAGTTAGGCCCTGCACACAATGGAGGAATATTAGATATTAGGAATTGGAGTTTTAGAATCAGTTTCCTCAATGAACACTATAGATAAATAATAAGTTGTGTTGTGTTTCGTATAACACATTTATGTCTTATATCTTATATCTTATACCCATTGTGCGTTACGTTCAATATTCATTGAGTAAACTGATTCTAAAATTTTAATTCCTATTCCTAATATCTAATATTCCTCCATTGTGTGCGCAGAGCCTTAAGCCGTAATCAGACTAGCGATTGCCGATTACTTTTCAACCAATCAGAGTAAAGCATTCAGTACTTGCTTTGCTCTGATTGGTTGAAAAGTAATCGGCAATCGCTAGTCTGATTACGGCTTTAGACGTGCATCGCGCTAATCCGATTGATCGATTAAAAATGGAGCGCGTGCGAGCCGATGATCGAACGTCGTTTCGCAAGAAATCGCGAGAGAACACGAGATCGAAATGAGTTTAAAAAATGCAACGCGCGAGCTGCATTCCGCTTTGGCGGCGACGGCGGCTGCTGACTAACAATGTGCATGCTTCAGTGATTTCATTCGCGTAGATTTCCGCTGAAAAGAGAGGTCGGGCGCCCCGTTGCCGTGAGACCGGTGAACGGCGTTAAGGGCGGGTTCGTCGTCGTGTCGTGTATGCGCTTGCATGCCAAAGCGGAAAGGTCACAGCAAACGCGAAAGACATGGAGGAGAGGAGAGGCCGCGGGAATCCTTTTTTTCTCCGTATTTATATATATGCGCACGGCGTGGGATAGCCGCCCGTCTCTTTATCGATCACGGGAGGCGCGTGAGAGTGACGATGAAGCGAGTCCCCGCGGCGGTGTATTAAAGGCTCTGTTTACTCGCGGAATGTACTACGAGATGCGTCATTCCGAACCGGCGAAAAAGAAATCCCCGACTCGGGGAACCGGAAGATAACGGGCGCGCTTCGCTAAAACGAGATCTTTTGGCACGCATCCTCTTCGGTAATGATTCCTTTTACGGATCGACGGATGATGGTCGCGGACTTGACGCGAGAATCGCGTTTGCGACGTGCCGATCGAGCCCTGAGGAACGGTAATCGCGACGACGCGAAAAATCCTCCGTGAAAAATCAGTCAGCGGAAATACTGCCGCCTGTTTGCTGAAAATTTACGTTTCAGAAAATCGATCGGCGCTCTATTGTATTCGCAGTGCGTATTCTTTACGGTATTTATGGTTTTATCGATCAGTCCGTAGGTATAGTCAGCTGATATAGTCAGTTGAGTTGACAAACGCAACGGTCGACAAACAAGCGGAAACGATCGCCATCCATTTCCGTTCGAGCGTCTTGTAATTGAGGAAAAAATGTGCAAAAAGAAATATGGTAAGGTTATAATTAGAAGAATCGTTTCAGCTTACCAGCTTGAACATGTTGATGGTTGTGGATTGCTCGTTACTTCTCGGAAGTAAAATCAGCTTATGTCTGTTTCGGTGACTCGGGAGCCTTATATACCGCGTGGGATTTTTAAAAATCACCATAAATTTAATCACGTGACCCGCGGTATCCGTATGTATCTGACGATATGTGCCGGTCAGTTGAGTCAGCCGATTGCTAGGCATGGTGGGGTAGCCGCGTGGACCAATCGTCTCTGCGATACCGGTCTGATCGTCCCACCGGTTCGCCAATAATGCTTTCAACCCTTTGCGTCGATCGCGAGAATTGGGTTAAGACACACTCCGTGTTGTAAGGTACCGGTACGTACACGGCAGAGAACCGATACCCGACACGACGACACGCGCAACGGCGCGAGTGTGTGAGTGTGCGGGGTAAGTGCAAACACTTAATGCACAGAAAAATCGTGACTGGATGTCCGCCGCCAGATGCAAATTCGTATCACAAAGACGCAGCCAAGGTCTAAACCCGCGACCTTCTTCGTACTTTTTCAAGCATCGCACGGATATATCTACGAGAACGTTATAGGTGAAGCTCCCCAAGTTTAGCAACGAACTCCATTCCCCACATCCAGGCATTTTTCATGAGGAACGAGAAACCTATTTATAGAAACTTTGCGGGAATTGAAGCTGCGATGCAATTCTATGGACTTTAATTGGAGAACTGTAGTCAAATGTCAGCTAAGTGCCATATTTTAAAATTTCTTTTTCTTATAAAAATATCTCGCAAGACGATCGTGTACCAAGACTAAGACATTAACGAGGATGGCAGTGTGCCAATGGTTTGCTGAGTAATTATATGAAATATTTGTGTGATGCATCTTCCGAGATAATTATGTTTTAGAAGTCATATAAAGTACTTCTGTCGTAAAATTAATATACCTTCACAGTATGAAGTATGAATACAATATCTTTGCAGAAAATTTACGGATAAAACTTAAAATGTTCTTTTCATAACTCAGAATATCATTTCTAGAGCGCTTAGCCAACATATATATATATGCATATATACTACCGGTCAAAAGTATTTTACCACCTATATACTACGTAATCTTATGTTAAAATCTACATAAACATTAGTTCCCTTTATTTGTATT
>NJRP01000315.1:34081-60115 GCA_003063835.1 Aphaenogaster floridana
GATTCGATTTCGAACATGTTATCAAAGATTCGATTCGATTCGATTCGACTTGCAAATACTTGATTCGCACACCTCTAATATTAAACACCTGTATATTAAACACCTTCCCACGTGCGCTATATCTACAATCCATCCTCCATAGATATAAAAAGCGGACGAGTATTTGCACGTACCTGTCCAGGGAGACCGCGACCAGGCTGTAGACGGAGGCTGCCACGGAGACGCCCTGTATATAAGCGACCGCTTTGCACATGAACCATCCCAGGATCCAAGCTGAAACACAAGTCCGCAATTTATCGTTTCGAGCATCACTCGTGGAACTTCGGGCGGCCGCAATGAGTAGCGGTCGAAGGGCTTTTTAGGGACTACTGCGAGAGCGGCCGACTTACGAGGGCCAAACTTGCTCAACGTAGCGGCGAGGAACGAACGCTAAGTCTAAGGGCACTCGACGGAGATACTAATTGTACCGCATTACGAAACGAACCAAGAAGAACGCGAGTAATCGCGAAAATCGTGAGTTCGTTTATAAGCGTCTATCGGGTTCTTGTATAACGCTCTCGTGCAATCTTACCGTAGCGTGTATAGCTTTTGAAAAAATTGGTCGTTTCGAGAAGTGAGAGGATTCTATTTCGCAATTTTCAATTGTAATTACACGAACTAATTAATAGGAGTTCACGGCTCATTGAACGTTCCATACTGTAATGGATTGAAATGCATTAAAACGGGTTATCTGAGGACAATTTAGGCTATCCTGACGACGCGAATAATAGAGCGGAGAAAAGATATACTTATTTATACTTGAAACTAATTAGTACACGCTTGATTGCATGAGCCAACGTGTACCGTCAGCGTCAGAAAAAATTCACGTTGCCTTATTCATTTCCGTTGTAACACAAGTAAAATTATTTTCTAGAAATTTCGTTATTTCCGAGCGAAATAATATCTGAATGATAGTATCGCGTGGTAGTTACAACATTACAAATCCGAGTGACCTACTTTTTGAGAAAAAGGACGGCGACATAAGCGTGTATCAATTTTATCGCCCGTCACTTTTCTATACGCCCGCAACAACTATTATATTCGTATTCAAAAAGAAAGTAATTAATCCCGCGCCCCCCGAAAACGGGGGTAGCTTAAAACAAGGGAAACTTTCAACTAGGGCCATCCATCATTCTCCGCGATTGATGGTGCGGTAAATAATTATCTCACATAATACAATATTGAAAGCATTTGGTAGTATAATATGATCGATGGGAAAGTTTATCGCGTTCTCAGAATAATAGGACTACGCAGTGTGGCGGGAGGAAGGAGGAGGTGCAGTAGGTAGGGACCATCAAAGGAAAGGTCGCTCATAAATATCGAGTGCCTACCTACCGTGTAACATCGCATCGAGGTGCATACAAACGCGAGACGCGAACGAGGGATACAGTTATTCTCGATTTCCGCGATTGACTCCAATCTCACAATCGTGATGTTCGCCAGGATGTACGGCGGTGCCTCGCGTCCTCGCGAAAAGGATCCTGCGCTATTACAGTTTCGAAGAGCCGTGTCGTAAATTGTGACGGAATGGAATAGAGCGGAATAGAAGATGGTTATGGAATAGAGCGGAGGTGGCCAAACGGTCGATCGCGGACACTCGGACGGTCGATCGCGTGGCAACGTAAAATTCACAATACAACAGTTGTAATTGCAATGTAACCATAATTAATTTACAGAAACTTTAATATTCCTAAATCGCCAGTAAATAATTAACATATAATAAATTGTAAGACGACTTGACTGGCCATAGATGGTATTTTATTACTATTTTTTGCAACAAAAATTCTTTAACAGATTTCGTGATGGGAGGGTGGTGGGGGGAAGGGGAGAATCTAATAGATGCTTTAGCATTATTATTATTAAATTTAATACTCGTAGAGGACCAC
The DNA here is from genome assembly GCA_003063835.1 of Aphaenogaster floridana. Taxonomy (NCBI): domain Eukaryota; kingdom Metazoa; phylum Arthropoda; class Insecta; order Hymenoptera; family Formicidae; genus Aphaenogaster; species Aphaenogaster floridana. Next base: position 36,007 of record NJRP01000315.1, read on the forward strand.
AATCCGTATGGTTGATACATAGTAGTAAAATACCATCTATGGCCAGTCAAATCGTCTTACAATTTATTATATGATAATTAATTTAATTACTGCTGTTTTTTATACCCAATCGCAACACAAAATAAAATAAATATGAACAAATAATATTAAGAATAAGACCGATAATATTAAACAAATATAAATATGAAAAAAAAACCAATATCGGTCGTGGCGGATCTTGGTGCCTAATAATAATTATTTTGTGAATCTTCCTACTCATGCGCACCGCAAATTTGTCGGTCGTGAAACACAATCCTTACATGAAGCCGGAATTAATTCACATATTAAATTGACAAGCAATTTATTAATTTTGATGCTAACAAGCATCTATAAGAACCCCCTTCCCGAAAACTGTAAAGAAATTATTGCGAAAAATAACACCTCAACCAGGATTCGAACCTGGATCTCCCTTCAATCCGTGCGGGCGTCCTAAAATAAATATGCTTATTTGTCGTATAAACCTAGATTGCTGCGACAGGGAACGGTAGATCGCGATGGGGTGAGGAAGCTGAAAGTAGATCTTGGTGCTTCTAACAAAGTTTGGTCACCTCTGGAATAGAGCGAAACGATTCGCGTTCTCGCGCAAGATGCACGACGCCGCCGATAATGAATAGCAACGTGCGTCGTGCGATCGTAGGGCAGGCGCAGCGGGTTGCGGCAGCGGAATATTAGGGGTTGGGGGGATGTGGTACCCAGGGGGTGTCGAAACGCCTGCTTATCGAATTCGATCGATGTTACGCTTGCTCTAATCGTGCGACGACACGTTCAGGCTGAGTAGCGAGTACGGTTCGGCCGTGGAGCATTGTGCGCGAAGTGAATGGTGTACGCACGAGGTCGCGTAGAAGGGAACCCCCCCATGCGCCGCAGATCGCGGCCGTTAAGCCGATAATTATTTATTCCGTCGAATACATAATTTCTCGATAAAGCGAGTCCGACTATCGCGCCGCATTAATGCATTCATTCCAGCGAGAGATAATGAACAATGCGAAATTGCACGGAGGGGGGGGGGAGGGGGGAATATAATGTTAACGCTCGCGGCGGGAAACAGGTATCGATAATTTCTGTAAACCGAGCCGCAAGAATACGAACGGGTAGAGAAATGATAATCATCGCGTTCCCTTTAATTAACATCGAGTAAACTTCAGCAGGATTTTCATTCGATGCCTCATAGACGCTTAATGTTGGCTTTTATAAAATTACAAAGGAGCATCCAGATGTGTGTTAAAATGAATTTTCCTCTCCGCATCCACCACTTAATGACGTTCTCTATTCCACAGAAGCAATTAACTCTCGGGCGCATAAAGCGCTTTTTTTTCATAATATTGAATCAGATATAATACCGCGGAGATATAATATCCCGAAGACTCGTGAAGTTTAAATAAAATTATTACGCGTCTAGCTCTTCGTAAAAGGTACAGACCATAGGTTGGCAATGGAACAAAATTAAAGAGACCTCGAAAAGTTGAGATCCAATTCGGCAATTCGATCCCCGAGCTTTCCAAAGCTCGGAAATTCGCTTTCGCTGAATGCCAGTTCCGTTTGATTCGCCCATTCTCGACAGAGTTGTAACTTCCGGTTACATAATTCCGGCGGGGACCTTCGCCAGAACCCGCCGACGAAAATACCGTGGTCATTGTCGCGCCAATACGTACGCGCGTCACGGATGACGGAAGTTAGATCTCGCGGGGAAACTTTCGCAGAATCCACTCTTTCGCAAAGAAGCGCCCTTACTTTCGGACACTCCGACCGGCGGCTTCCGATGGGACATTCAGAAAGTTTTCCGCTGAATAACGCGCGAGCGTGTACGTGACTTGTGCCGGGACACGAGTTTCCGGAATAAACGTGCGCGCCGGTTCGCGATAAAATCAATGTCTTTGTTTTTTCGCTGTAGAGCTTATATCGCTCCGGTTTTTTTGTCGCCAGGAAAAGTTGTGCGCCGACGAATGGATAGCGGATATATTTGGGCTGCGGGATATTGAGGGAATTCATTAGGGTGGCTGATACACCGGCGTGAATAACTCGTGACGAGATGGGGGAAAAAATAGCCTCGTACTACATACAGCCGTTTATTGGTCGTTTGTAGATATGTAATTACATAATCGTCCCGCGGCTCAGTATTTTCCCTTCTGTTCCGCGGCGAAAGAAATGTCGATTGCGCCACTTTACAAAGGCTAACGCACGCAGAACCAGTTTCATAGCTCCAATGCAACGTGCAATAACGATTGATAATGATGATAAACGCTCGGCCAACTTCATGGAAATGCGATTCGAGCACGTGTATTATTTTTATTTATATTCCCACCCGCGGCGGGATATTTCTCAATAGAGAGACAAGGGCGCTGATAAGGCTTTACCGGTTAACGCGGCTATTTGCTATTTTTCGTTATTTAAATTAATGCTTTGTCGTGTATCGGCGAACTTGAGAATACGCGAAAAGTTTTATTGATCAATTACACCAAGTGTCTTATTAGTCCCGTTTTCTCGTTCCTATTCGTCTAGCCATCAATAATAATATGTAATTTTCTAATCGAAGCTGTCATGTATATTTTACCGTAATTAGTAGCTAGTCGTGGATATTATGTCACAGTGAAAATTGAGGCAATAAATGGAAAACGGCCTTGGCCCATTTTCGCCAGATCCACGGCCTCTTTGTGCACCAAATGTTCTGTTCCATTATTTTGATGGAGTTGAGCGTCAAATTTTTTTACAAAATTCATATACCTTTAACACAGGATACATCGTTTTGAAACAGCAAGCGGGAACGTTCAGAAAGTGAATGTAAATGCATTTTCAGCTAACGCCGAACTATAAAACTACTGTTATAAAATCAGGACAATTCGCAACTTTATCGAACTATAATTTCGACTAACTCCTATCAAGCTCGCCCATCGAATTCATAACTTGACGGAATATCCCCTATCAACTTTTTTTTAGTATGCTTTCTTTGCAAGCGAAGCCCCCTTTTATGGCTGTCGTCTGAATTGAAGTCTATTGCGCGGTACGAAAAACGATCGCATTGTAAAGTGATGGAAGTCGAGTTAATCTCAGAAACGCGCGATGTCGTGCATTAACGATGCTTTTTCCCCGGCGGCCTTCGCCGCCAGTATAAAGGGAGGGAAAAAAATCACCGCTTTTAATTGTCCACTATGCAAGGTCCGATTGATCGATCGGTGGTGGCGAATTATCGCAAAGTCACGTTCGCGATTTAAATGTCAAATTTTTACAATCACCTCGCGCTCGCGCGAACGTATATATAGATGCAACACGCGTGCAATGCCGTCTCTGCATATTACTTTCACTGTCTACGCTCGATTGGATAAGCCACTGGCGAGGTATAATCTATGCACCGGCGGTGTGGCTGTGACTCGCGCGACCCACACCACACCACACCACACCACACCACACCACACACTACACCGCGCTACGGTGCGATATCGGCTTAACGAAACGGGAGAAATAGCCTACGGTAGCTTTTTAGCAGACCCCAGAAGTGTAGCATTACCGTAACGCGATCTACAGGGGCAGGACAGTTAAATGGCAAGAGCCACGTTGAGTATCGATTAACTAAAAATGAATTACGGTCCTTTCGGACGCTTCCCGAATATGTCCGCGTCTCATTGACTCAATTATTGCACGAAGGACATGCGTCGTAAAAGGATTTCCAATTAGGAACATGAAAATGTCTCAACTGAGACATACGAAATTTCCCCATTGATTTTTTAGAGCGCGCTAAAATCTCTGGGAACCATATTGAAGATATATATCACGACTGTGAATGAAAATGTCAAGTTAATACTTTTTACCGACTCGCTGGTGAATTTTACTTCGCGGTTTTTAAATTGGAGCCGAGCCAACTTAGGTTAAGGGCCAGATCATAGATTAAGTTAAGACCGAGGTCGTCGAAAACTCTTTCGGAATCTTTCTTCTTCATCAAGAAGAAGTTGTTAAGTTGTGGCTTACTAAAAACATACAAAAGTCCAAACGACGTCTGAAAAATCAGGAAGCCTCTTAAAGACCTTTATGATATTTTAATATTTTTATGTAAAAGCTGTACAATATTTATGAAAGAATATGGTCATAATTATTTTGCTGTAGATAATGCTATCTTTTAGCAAAACCAAGAATATCTTTTTAAATAAATAGTTTTTACATTTTTTTATATGTAAATGAATCAGAATTGGAATTCTTAAAAATCTTCTACAGTTCTTTTTATTAAAAGAAGCTTAAGTTAATCAAACTCTTTATAAAATAAATTTCTCGGAAATATATCTTCCACTGTATCTTTTCTTGAATCGCACAAAGATGGTTACGATGCTAAGAAGCTTGTATCTCTTTTATTTATGGAAACGTTAAACGGAATAAATCTCAACCTATTAATTTACTCATTAAAAAATTGCTGGATTTTCCAAGGTACCTTTTTTCTGTATATGGCAACAAAGGATTTCTAAGATACAATTGGCGTCGGAATGACTGAGGCGTTAATTGGGCAATTTCTACAGATTTACTACTGATTAAATGAAAAATGGCAATAATTGTTACATAGCTAGCAAAAAACTTTATCCCACAGGTATTCGGCAAAATAGGGACACTAGAGCGTTTTAATATGTCGTTTACACAACGATGCCGACTACGTTCATGGAAATATTACAAGAGGCTCTCAAAGTACCTCGACGGTCGCGAGACTGCACGAAGAAGTAATCGTGAAGACCGTGATGTTGCCATAAAGCGCCGAAGACAAGAGCCCGCCGTATAGGCTCGGACACGCGCTGACAGTGACGTGGACCGCAGCATGTTCTCGGACAGATCGGGATCCTTCCTATCGAGGGAGGAATAAGAAAAAAGTACAGGGTGCGATGTAATTCGTCGCGCCATAAATCAGCATTGACGTCTGCACAGTCGCCCATTGTTGCGAATTTCGCAGTTTCGCTTCCGCGGTATCGCTCCCAATGCCGACTATTTGTCTTTCACATTCCGTTGCCAATTGTGCGAAACGGCCCGAAAACATTACTCGAAGCACAAATGACTTTCGACACACGCATACGCGGGATATCAACCGCATCGCGGAATGCGGTTTTAATAATTCAAGGCGGTGAAATCGGGCAGAAATATGTATACAATTTAAAGGATCACTTGTTACTTCAAGAGCGTTAAAAATACAAGAGCGTTAAAATACAAACTTGTTTTGGAGTAATATAAGATAGTACTACCACGCGTGTGTAATTAATTTATTAGCCGTCATGATCCTTATTTTGAACCATTTAAATTATAAACTATTTACAACATTTTAATTTTTATATCACTAATTAATATTATTAATTACATTTTACATCATGAATTAAAAATAGAAAAGAAAAATCAGGCTATTAATACATTAATAATATCGATTTACATACACGGAAAAAACGGTTTTACTGAAATATCTAAAAATTTGGCCAGATACAGATCTGAAAATAATTTTGTTAGACCATCAAAAGCAACTACGTAGGACACTCAAACATGATGATAATGCTGCAAAAAGTTTTGATATTCTAGCAACTATTTTGGGCACCCTACATAATTATTTTAATGACCCAACAAAATTATTTTCAGATCTGTATCTAGTCAAATTTTTAGATATTTCAGCAAAACTACACGGAAAAAAACGATAAGGTTGCCACAACCACAATTCGTACAACAAACATAGTGAATGTTGAGACAAACATAGTGAATGTTGAGACAAACATAGTGAATGTTGAGACAAACATATATAGATGCACCAAAACAAAACAATGTGAATGTGACAACCACAGGACGTGGATGTACCAAATTGTGGTTGTGGCAACCTTACTGTTTTTTTCCGTGTATTCTTTCCGTGTACAGATGAGATTTACTACCATGAACTGCTTCTGTTTTATTTATAATTTATCTGTGTCGTATTTAAAATTCTCCGTGATACTCGAAACAACGTAAATACATAGACTCGTGTTCCTACAAAACTCATCTGTCTTGTAACGCGAAATGTAGCGTGAATCCCAAATTTATGATGTTTTGCATGCTATTAAATCCAACCTCGCCCGTCGATACACGGCACCTATAATTTGTAGAGTGTCGAACTGTGGACTTACGGAGTTATGGAAACGCGCGACTTCGATTCTTTTTAATATCCGGACCCGACGGAAAGGAACGCCCGGATGAATAGGAGCGAGAAAACTTATCGTGCACTTCATGATGTAGGGTACGTGAGCCGTGAGGCACCGCCGCGCCGGTTGGGGAAAGACGGGGTTGGGAGGGATTGAAATTTTCGCAGCTTCGGAGCGGAGTCGGCGGGATTCCCCTTTCGCGTTCGTCATCGTCAAATATACATAGTCGGATCTCTCCGGTGGAAGTGCATTGCAATAAGAAGCGCACCGAGTGCGGATAACATCTTGGATTTTACCGTTCGCGAAAGACATTTCAGCTGCCTGTAAAACGACGCTTTCCGCGTCGTGATTCTTCTCGGGGCTCTATAAAGACTACGCATGCGGCTATAAAGAGATTATTGTTAAAAGTATGATGTCCCGGCTCTTGTGTTATTAATTTCGTGCGTTTCGCTCCGTTCTAACGAGACTGAAGTGAGATTTACAGCCATTGTGATGCATCCTGCAACGTTAAACCTGTGTCAGACTACGCATTAGAGATTGAAGGTTGCGAATTGGAGATTAGAATTCGACTAATCAGAATGAAGAGAATGAAGATCAAAATTATCTGATTGGTCGAATTTTAATCTTAAAGAGTGACCGCAGGATGTTCCCCAATTTTTTCGTACTCGAATTTGTGGTCATGTTCAGCATCAAATAAAAGATCTTGTTAAGCTGGTTACAAATATGTCGATGCCAAAGTGTACCTTCTTCCCGAGAAAAATCTTTTGAATCAAACATTTTTTAAGGATTAACGGCCGTCTGCTGATCTTTAAGGCCCATTTTCTCGGGAACTTAACAAAATCTTTCGTTTGATGCTAAACATGACCACAAATTTGAGTACGAAAAAATTGGAGAACATTTATGGGCATTTTTGCGGTCACTCTTTGCAATCTCAATCTCCAATCCGTAGTGTGACATGAGCTTTAGAAGACGCACTATTTGAATTACGATCGTTGCGGAAATTTGGCTGCAACACTGACTGCTGTCAAGTGGCGTAATATGAACTTGTTACATATTTCCCGATTTAATGTTTCGTGAAGTACGAAGAATTTTTAAATAGAGAGAGAGAGAGAGAGAGAGAGAGAGAGGACATGGAAGTCAGAATTGTACGCTGGTGACTTTTATCTAACAATAACGGCGCAAGTTATTAAATTTTTATTTTACGCTGTATGAGTAGTGAAAGGCACTGAGTTTTCCGGCATTTTAAAGAAAATGTTGTCAAGCGACGGAACGTTACAGCTGTTCCATTTCTTTTCTTAGTTCATGAATAATCATAAAGAGGTTTCACCATATTGCTGAGCATCATGATTATTCATATAGGCTCAGAAAAAGATAATAAGTAACAGATGTAGTCTGTCTAAAACTCTCTAGTTTGAAAGCACATCATATTGCAAACTTGCAGGAACCATGATTTTTCATACGAACTTACCAAAAGAGCAATAAACTCTCAGGATTTCGTTGTATTCAAGAATTTCATACGTTTTATGAACGTTTAGGAAAAAAAATATGTGTGATATACTTTATTTAAAATTATAATAAAATTTGGAAATTAATATTTATAAATGAAAAATGAATATTTTATGTAACTTCGTCAATATTCTTTCTGTTTTGTTGCGAGTCGTGTAGGAGGAATCTTTGATGTATCTTTGTGCATGTGCATGCATCCTGGCTACCATGTTGGTTGCGATGATAGTCGATCTTCGTAGCGTCAGCCAAGTAGAAGGAATTTCAATCGAAAAGCCGTGACCCCGTAACCAAACGATATCGGGATATCCCCCATCTCTACGAGGATTGCCTTTTGAAAACCAGGAAATTCATAGGGATTGATCGCGCAATATGGACTTCCGGCCAGCGTGGTTTGCTTATCTTTTTTAATTTGAAGCAAATTTTTGGTACCGGAGCGGTACTCAGCCGCGCACTATTTCAGCGTAAAGGAGGGACTAAGGAAATGAGAGTAAATTAGCGAGTCGCGTGACGATTGCGAATTTTCAGGTCGGTGGAAGCTTAATTGAACATGCGCGCGCACGCGACTTTGTTTTCGTGTATCGCGATAATATCGGCGTGTTCCAAGACGCAGGACTGTGCCATTGTATTATTAGTCTAAATCACGTGTGCTACCCGGTGGACATAGAACGACGGCTATTATCGAAATTGCAAAAGTAAAAGATAATGGGATTTTACTTTTAACGAGAATGTATATTTATTACTTTGCATTCGCTACATTGGATCCGCCAATGTAGCGGATGGACTTTTTATATTTCAACATGATTTTCACATTCAACCCCAGAAACCTTGGAAAATTGAAAATATACTTCTAAAAATATATAATTTGCATCCGCTATATTGAATCTATTATACTAAATTTTTATATTTTGATATCATTTTTAGCCATTCAAAAAACCTTGAAAAATAGTTCAAATGAATGTTTCTTTTTTCAAGAAAAATCAAACATGGAAGAATTAAGCAACCGTTAATGCTGTTGCAACTTGCTTGTATTAACTTTCTTCACTCAACAAAGTTCGCAAATAAAAAAAATACGAAAATCAGATATCAGATATGCAGGACTGGATATGTAATAAATTGACCAAGGAAATAACGTTTATCCATTAGATCCATCTCTTCCAAATTTCATTAACCAGGCTGTTATAGAAAAGGAAAAAAAGGAAGGAGTGGTCGAAAATTATGGCCAACAGGCAAATGAAGCACAAATAAATTCGAGATCTAATATACTTCATTCTCAAAAGCACCATAGGCTTTTTTCTAATGAAGGTTGCTCTTAATGAAACATCGCGCGGATTTACGTCTCTTTTTTCTCCACGCCCATGATATATAACGTATCCCGTCTCCGCCACAAGTAACGCTTAACGTTGGATTCTTTGACAAATTTGACCGACTTTTTTCTCAACGAAAATGGTGAAAGAGGACTCTATTTAACGAATTTTTTTTTAATATAACATCTCATAATTAACTGTAAGTCTTAAATTAATATTCTATTATAAAATAATGTCTATACCTTTAATCAATTTAAGAATATAATTTCGTTATTTGTACCTCTGCAATTTTATTTTATGAAATATTGAAATTATGAATGAACAAAAAACTGAAGGATATTATTTGTTGCAACTTTCCAATCATTTAAATTACTTTGTTAACTACATTTCAATTTAAAATAAAAATTCCATCTAAAATTAATAAAAAATATAATATAATTATCCACTTGGTTCTTCAAAATTTTGCGAAAATTAATTTTTTTAACTGCATATAAAAAATTATTGATTCCTCGATGTTTTTATTCAGAAAAATCAATTCTAAATTAACCAAAGAATCTGTTATTAAAATAATATTCGATAGTTTTAAAGCCCTGTATAATTACGCTAGGAGATTTTTCTTACAAGGAACTAACTTGCGCCGCGAAGTTGTTATCCGACAATACGATATGATGATCGGATTGCCGTACTTACAGGAGCGAATGAATTGTATGACTCATACAAAGCATAAGTACTTACAAATAGCAATACAAGTAAAAAAGATACTCTCAATTAATTATTTAAAACTATATCAATGCTTCAATATTTTTGTTGAGTAAAAATCATTTTTACGAATCAGGAAATCTCTAGCGTAAATGCAGTACGGCACAATAGAAAGAGTCATTTATACCGATTTATATTGAAGCGTCGCAGCGTTTGGCAATCTCTAACACATTAAATGAAAGATCACAGAGAGAAGTAAAAGTGCAAACGAAAGACGAAGAACAACAGAAAGAGGAAAACGAAAGAGACGAATAGGGTATCATCGGACTTTAAGATTGTCCGATTCAGACATTCGCCGCCATTATATGCAGCTGACGAATTCCATTATGATTTCTCACAAAGCACCTTCATCAGCAATTTCTGCAGATTGCTTGTCGAGAAACTATTGATGTAGATGAGAATATATCAATCGTAAATGAGCTGGTGATAACGATCGGCAATTAAATAGAGATCGGCAGAAATCAATAACATTTAAACTTTCAAAACCTGTAATCATCCAGAAACTTGATTGATTTTATTACTAAAATAATTGTATTAACATAAGCCTATTATTAATGACTGATCTTATAAGAAAAAAGATCTCACACATAAATAAAACTAATTAAAAAAGATTGTCCTTTTCAATTATAAAAGAAATATCTTTTTTCTCATTTTGTTCGTATTCATAGATTCTTATGTCTTGTATTTTGGTTGCAGTTGTCCTCGATTTTTGTGCTATTCAGAAATTTGGGATATCGATCGGCGAGGTGGTTTTTAAAGGCGATCAGTGCCAGTTGTCGTATTAATAACGGCGCGCTAACCTGATGGAACGATATATTTGTAGAAAAATGCATGAATAACAGATAAAGGCACGCTCTCGCGGGATTCGAACGTAGGGCTCTGATCTAGATTCGCTGGGCGCGAGCGCGAGGTTTCGATGTTGTGGCAGCCTTTATGTAGGGCAGCTCGGTGTGCCTCTCGGTGGTGTGTTAGACCATCCGCGTACTGCGACTGCGTGAGACCTCTCTTCGGGACACTGCCCCGGTTTCGAATACCTTCAAGGTCTCGCTGGCGCGGCAACGCGACACGATCCCACCCGCGCCCGTGGAGCCAGGTGCTAGGGACGTGCTGAAAGCGGTAGCATCGCTCCTACCCCGAGTTAATCGAGTTCTCCACCACCGTTTCTCGATATTTTTCCGACATGACATGAACGAGCATGTTCCAAACATACGTCCACGCGCCAAATATACGTCCACGCGCGACGTCGGATGGCTCGACGTCGAATGGAAAAAACATTTACGCATGATTGATGGCGAATCGGGTCCCTTCCATATCGCACGGACGTGAACTGGGCCAACGGGGACAGTCAACAATGTACCGAGTTTAATTGTGACTGCATCGAATTTAATTGTAACTGTAACGATGACGCTAGATGTATGCATCCTTTTCCTTTGTCTCTCCACCCCCAACCCTCTTGGCGTTCAACGTTTCTTCGTTCTTCCTTTCGTCATTTATAGATTCTTTGAACAACGTGGAATCGACTTGTCTTCAATGTAAATTTGATCGAATCCTTTAGCTATTCGTATCTTCTGAACATCTGTTTAACATCGAGCATCTTGGTAATTAAACTTGAAGAGTAAAATTCTAAATAGTTTGAAAGTTTTTGATTTTAAAAAATTCTTGTACGTTAACGTCCATTTTCACCAATGTAGATTAACTTTAACTTTAACTTTTCGGTTTAACTTGCTCTTAATCTTTTTCTAATTCTTTAGAACTACATGTAGATACACGTAGATTAACTTTAATCTTGGTTTAACTTACTCTTTACCTTTTTCTAATTCTTTAGAACTAGAAAAAGATAAAATTAAACCGAGATTAAAGTTAATCTACATTGGTGGAAATGGACGTAAACCGTTCAAAAATCAACGGTATCTATCTTACTCTATTTCGATGCCGAGTGTACATCGCGTGTGCGAGGAAGCGGCCAAAATCATGCAGGCATCTTCAGCGCCTCGTCGCGTTTCGTTGTGCGCCCTCGTATCGACATCTCGCACGCTGCGAGCCAGCCGCGATTTGGCCTTCGCCTAAGCGCAAGCATCCCCGATTACAACGCCGCATCACTCCACCCCCATTCCTCCACCTCCAGCTCCGATTTATCGCCGGGTCACCAATTCCTACACGTTCATTATTCGCGACGCTGAGACGCGTAACTCGAGTTTCTCCACTCATAACTCTAAGTTTCCGTACAATCGAACCCTGCGTGCGCGTACTTACGCGTGATCTTTTTTTTTTCACAGTCGAATAAACAAAAATTGATTCGCGACGGCGGTCCCGAATAGCTCGGCCCGTATATACATGCCGAGTGAAAAGTTCGCGCGAGGGGGTATGCAGCGGAACGAACGAGGGAGGTAGTGACCTAGTACAAGTGGCCGAGATGCATGACCCGAATACCGGCGCTGTACAGGTGTGCGCCGGCGGTGTGTCCCACTGGCCTCTACCCTCTTCGGGAGCACAGAGTGGCTTCAAACACGCGGTCGCGAGGTCGAGAAAAGAGGCACGAAGTCCCGAGGGATGCGCGAAGAGAGAACGTCCGTCGATCCCTCGCGCGATATCGGTATTTAAGAGCCTACCCGCGGAAATTAGGCACGCAGAGAGGTATCCGTTGGTGAGGTCAACCCCCGATGATGAGCTAGCATCGACCTCTATCCTTGCTATATCGAGCATACAGCCTATTATGTAACTAAAGCAGTTCATCAAGATTGTAATAGCTGGCTATAATCTCAATGACAATACGTGGACGTGTAGATTTATCATGCACGTCTCTGGTCATGACATCGATACTTAGGATGTACAAGAATAAATCAGCTGCTTTATTAATGTCACCGATTGTTCCATACATCATATCGATATCGGAAGATTATAAATATAAATTTCGACGTGCTCTTTTCAGAGGGAGAGAAAGAGAGGGAAAGACTTTGGAATTTTCACTGGTATTTCCTTAACCGTCCAATTAAAATTGAAAATAATGGCGTTTCGCAGGATTTCAGAATATAAATTATTGTAACTCACCGATTTATAATACGCAACGTGACACGTTGCATCCGTATATCTTTACCAGAAACGCAGTCTATCGGCGCCACCATCCCGGTTACACTGGTTAGATTTATATCCGTCCTTGGCAAGCAGCTCTCAACTCTCCCGACGAATTTCCGGATAATAGTTACCGCAAAGTCAATGTCGCAAGTTGCGAATTGTCGGAAACACGGCGCTGTCTCGGCGCTCGCTTGAGACTGACATCGCGACGCGACACAGCATAGCGCTCGACGGGCGGATGCATCCACGTACGTCTTTGGTCCTTGTCGACGTCCACGGAAAGGGTAAGTTAGTGCCCGCAATCGGGATACGAGGGGGCGGAGCACGCCTGAGTTAAACCGCGACGAGATCCGTTTCCGTGAAGTTTGCAGCGCGACCGTAAGTAAGGAGTACCGGAGTAACGTATGCCAAGCGAAATTGCTTACCGAGATCTTGATCAACTCCGAAGTGTCGAAAGAGACTATCAAACGGGAGACACCACCTACGTCGATCTACGTGATGATCTAAGTCCGAGATGTATCGTTGTAATAACTTCGTAAAGTTCTCTGTGTCCTCAATGGGACAACTTTTAAATGAAGATAGGAAGTAGTTAAAGTTGTGTAGTTCCTGAAATGCTCAGTCCTCCGAGGCTTTTACGACGCGCTCTTTTCAGCCCCCGCTCGCTGAAATTTTGTTACGGCACTCCGCGTGATGTATGTCAGCTGACTGTCCTCGAAAGGGTCACAAAGGGGCGCATGTAAATCGCGCATATTTTTTCTCATGGCCCTAAACGCGTTATTTCTTTAAGTATCAAACCACCGTGGATTCCACCGGTTGTGGGTATGAGATGAATAAATTTATCACCGTGATGATGATTACCGCGCGTTTGCATGAAATACCACGTTACATATCGCGTCCAATAGCGGAAGCTCTGCCGGATAACTTCGTAAAGTTGGCGAAAATGTTTGACTGCAACGATACATTACAGATAAAAATTAATAGGCCGCCGCATGCATACGAGCACACGGACCTGCCTGTCTGCATCAAGACCAAACTGTGCAGATATCCGCTCGTCTGACCTAAATACGTAATTATCTTTTCGCGTGGCACGACCTTGAACGGACCAAATCTAAACTGGGCCATGTCTCTGTCTACCAGGTTCACTTCCAATGAGTCATCTGTTCGGTCGCGGTTTTTTGCACCGATGGTTCAAGAAACTCGGGAACATCAAGATGCAAATGAGACTGTTCCTCCCAAATCGTTCCTCCTAGCTCCTTGAATAAAAATAAATCTTTATCTCTGGAAAGTGCAGGATAATCGGGCTGACAGAAATGTTCAAGGATGACTTTTCACAGAGACGTGGATGATTCGTCTGGCGAAAGAGAGAAGAAAAGAATGCTACAAACGATACTCTATCGCTTGCATTCCGCCGAGAACGAAAAGAAGGCACGCGCCGCCGGCTAATCGCCCTCGGGTAAACTCCCCGCCAGTCCATGCCCCTCTGCCGCGACCCTCCAACCCCCATCAAGTGGGACGCCGACCTAGTTAGTTCACCTGTAGACACGGTGCCAACACACCCGTATCGCCGGATGCAGGTCTGCCGGCACGATGCGGCGCGCAACATACCGCCGTGTAGATATACGCGCAATTTTATTTCGTGCAATCCTGCGGCACGCAACACGCGAATCCTTCGGTAATAAAACGAGTTGCGAGTTCTTCCTTATCGCGGGCGCAACCGGCACCGCCGATACACCCTTGCACGCGGTCGATTAACGTTTTCTTCGGGGTCACGTTGCAACGACGGCGAAATCGGACAAACGGGGTTCACGACTCCTCGCACGTCGACATCGCACGTAAGCCCTCGTTACTGAAGAATAACAGAAAGTAACCCGGATCGATTCCGAGTTAATTCAAACGCGGCGTACCAATATTAATCCAACGAGCTAACTGTCATCACCGATGCGAGGTCGCGTCTCCGGGGATTGCCGCGATCCTTCTGCAAAAATCCGAAATCATATTCATTGGATGCACCGCGGCGTACGGTATATACGCAAGAAGACGAAGAATAGATGCGCGCGGGTGGCCGGGACGGAGAGACGATGGGTCGCGAACGGGGTCGAAGTCGGGGGTTGGAGTGCGATCGGCCGATGTAGGCCAGGCGAGAGTGTTGGCCCCTTTCGCCTTGACACGAATACAGGTTGTATGGATCTCGGTTTGGGTCAGCTTATCGGTGTACTGCACTTTTGAAACTCTACGAAGCGGGCGAGACGTGTGTGAATTCAAAAGGTGCAGGAGACAATCGAGCCGGCCATAATTCGTAGTGCATGCATCGAGAAAATCGTTACGTCACTTCTCCGGAGAAGAATCCGTAATGCGCGACAGTTATTCAGTACAACTGGCAAATGAGAAGAGACTCTCCTGTAGTTTTCAATCCACTCCTCGACGGTTGCCTTGAGTCTGTCTTATATCCCGGTTTCTCGAATTAATTTCCTCGGATCTTCGGATTCCCGACGCAGGATTAGGGAAGATTATTGGAAAATCTATAAATTTATACCGCGCCGTGGCATTAGCAATAGAAGATTAACAAGCAACTATTCTCGAACCAGGCGAAGTTCTTAAATTCACTTTTGATCCTTGAGATCTCTCGTTATATACAATTCTGGCACCGGCTACGCTGAGATCGGCCATGTACGGCTCCTCCCCAATTTCTAAACATCGACGCGCAAACTTGGGAACTTGCGCGCACGCGATAGAATGATGCATATAGGTAAATCCATAAGTTATATAGACAGCTATCTTACATACAACCAAGGTGATCGCAGCTCATTTCACACTATTATGTACACATGAGATTATCGGCTCGATTTATATAACTCAGCGTGCACAAAGCGTCCCAATATGATATATACGGGAAGTATCTCGGAGAACCTCTAATATTAATTTCAAAGTCAAATTCTCCGCTGAAACCGATCTCGATCTTCTCTTACAGAAAATTTCGTGGGATTTTACTCGCTAGTATTTTATACGCAGATGGGGTGATCTCTTTTTTTTAATAAAGTTTAGGTAATTCGACCATCTTTGCTCAGGCAATTATTCGCTATTAGTTATCTCTCCAATAAAGCTCCGAATTAAGGTAAACCTTACTTGATATTCATTAAAATTCAGCTGGCCTCTAAAATCTCATTTCGCGAAAAGTCCTTTGTGCAATCGTCTACAGATTATTAATATTTTGACATTTTAATTAAGGGAAGATCGAGATTATCTCAAGAATTCATCCAAAAGATCGAAATTTTGAAATATTTCGCAATCGTTTTGTTACGAAGTACTGTGGCGAGTCTACATTCTTTTTTGTTGAGAAAAGGAAAAATTTGTTCTTAAATTTTTTTATCAAGTTTTACAATTGGAAAATCCTCGACGTATCGAATATGTAACATTCGGATTTTGCTCATGTTCACGAAAACCCGTTATTGCAATAATATTAAACATTAATTTACGTTGCTAGCGGAATTAAATAAACGAAGTGTTTGTATAAACGACTGAACTGACCAGTTTATTCAGAAAGTCTTCACGACGTTTCGACTATGGGTTTTGGTCCTTTTCAAGTGATTTAAATACAGATAGGATAGGTGTAAATAAAGATAAAAATGAAAATAAAAATAAAAATACAAATAAAAATGTCGTTAAGATTTGATGCTTTCCATTTAGTGACACAAGTCGACACAAGTATCGTTCTGTCTTCGTTACTCATTGAATGCAAGAAAGAAATAAAACGACGTTTGTGTCGACTTGTGTCACTAAATGGAAAGCACCAATTATAAATTAAAAAACCAACAAGTTAAATATATAATTTGCAGATCAATTATTACCTGAGTCCAATAAATCTCAGACAAGTATGTTACACAAAATATCAGTACAGTAATGCATTTTTACCATGAAATCATCCACCTAAAGACTGGATCAAAAATTCATGTAAGACAATCAATTATCGAGACAGACCAAATGAAATTAAAATGTACATCAAGCACTTACATATTTTGTGTGTCTGGGACTGTATACATCTGTGACACACAAGACTTCAGTCGAGGAGCAGAGCAGAGAATGTGTAATAATTTATGGTTTAAAATCAAAACGGATCCATAGTTTAATAATTGTGAGCAAATACTTAGTTACAGGAACGACGAAAAGATCTATTATCAAACACGTCATTGTTCCTTGGAAATCAACTAAATACTGATATGTGTCGAATAAGTTATATAAACAACTAGGACGTTACAAAATCGAAAAATAAAAATTAAAAATTAAAAATAAATTAGATTAAAATATACTATGTATACATTTAATGATTCTGTCATAAATAGAATTTAAATTTTCCGTGTCCCTCATTAAATTTATGTTATCAGTAAATTTTTTAATGTTAAACATCTCTGCTATCTCTCTCTTCCTGGTATGTTTCTCGTTATGTATTATTTCCGGAGTAAACCAATTAAAATCGTGATAGGTGATGCTTACTGACAATTGCTATCGTGTTTCTTGATATCATTTTTATGTTCCTTAATTCTAGTTTCTAAGTGTCTTTTGGTTTGTCCTATATAAGATAAATTGCAATCATTGCAATTAATCTTGTACAAGACGTCAGTTCTTCTATCATTATTAATTTTATCTTTTCCCTTTTTTATAAGTCTATCAAGTCTTTTGGGGATGGTATACACTATTTCGAAACCGCAATTGCGAAGCGTGAAACTGACATGCTTACTTAGGTTTTTTATGTATGTCGTTAAGATTATAAATTAAAAAACAAACAAGTTAAATATATACAAATTATATATATATGTTTAATTTATTTGTTTTTTAATTTATAATCTTAACACGACATTTTTATTTTTATTTTTATTTTTATTTTCATTTTTATCTTTATTTATACCTATCCTATCTGTATTTAATTTTAATTGTTCTAACATTTTATTTATACATTGTGCAATGTGAACATGATATTAATGCGTGTATGTATCTTTGTATCCAAATCTATAGATCACTTGAAAAGGACCAAAACCCATGATCGAAACGTCGTGAAGACTTTCTGAATAAACTCTGGCCAGTTCGGTCGTTTATACAAATACTTCGTTTAATTATTACTGGCGATATAATCTTACCACTCTTATTAATGAATTAAATAAAGTTGACACGAATTTTCCGTTTCGCATCTATAATATTTTCCTTGTTCTAAGAACGCACGTTGAATCGCATGATGCGCTGTATTAACTTCAGATGTTTTATGACATCGCGCTTATTGTCCGCTTAATAGTGCGTTTGTAATTATACGGCGCCCCAACGGCGACATTCGCGCTCGCATTCGATTACAAGACGACACCAGTTGTGTACACCGTGCTGTATCTACGTGTCTCAGCTGAGGAAACATCGTAACATTGTTTCTCATTTTCTTACATTTGTCGCGTTCGTTCGGCTGGAAATCTCGTCGAGGCCACGGCCAATTCTCGTTTCGCCCAGGAGGAGAAAATAGAAAAAAAAAACAGCATAAACTTTTAAAATCAACTTTTGTCTTTCGTGCATTTCCATCCTGATGCAGTACAGCTGTTCTTGTTGGATAAACATCATTCAGAATAACATTGCTTCTCCCAACCTCGTAATATTCTTGCTGCTAATTAGCAACAGTCATTATGTAAATAAAGACATCGAATGAAAATGACGATAACATTTTTATAGACAGCAAACGCCTTTTCCTATTACATCGACCCAATATGTGGTTTTATAAACCTTAATTTATTGATAGTGTGATCAACTTGTATGGTAAATTAATTTTAGAAGCTAATTTTCGTTTAAAAGGAGCAGTCTATAATGAAAATGTCGATAAGATGTTTATACAATAAATCTCTCGATCTAATTTTAGACGAACCTGATTTATTAACAACATTAATTAGCAAAAACTAATTTTAGTTCGTTTAAAAGCAGACACGTCGTTAATGGAAACGACGACACAATTTCGTACAGCACACATTCTTTTCCATCGAGCCTTACGGTTAGAGCGAAATCTCGATTTATTAATAGATACAATTTACGAGAAGCTAATTTTATTTTATTCCACTTTCCACGAATGCAACTACTCGACGCGGTATGAGACCTCAATGTACATACATAGAAAAGTTTCTGTGCTATCGACAAGTATAGCTTCTTCTATATCAAGCATAGCTACCCATTACATCATAGGCTGGGGAAGTAGACAATCGCGGCGACAGCGAAACCCGCAAACAACGGGAAAATAGCCGGTAAATAAGCAAACAAAGTTTGATCGAGGAACCTTCGAAACTATACACTCAATTGTAAATCGATGACGTTATTGCAGCACTCGGCGTCAATTGAATTGTCAATAAGGCAAATGGCGTCAGTAACGAGACATCTAAGACAACGCTCGACTTCTGATCAATGTTTCTATATCAAAACTCTCTGTCATAGACATTTCGAAGCGTAAATTTTCTAGTTTCTGTGATAAATATTGTGATTGCCATTTATAGAACCGTCGATGGTCAAAAATAATTGAGATAATTCATTGTCTTCAAAATAATACGTTACTTGTGCACCTTCGAACTGAAATAAAAATATATTGTTCAACTTTTTACTTGCATGAATCGTACTTATGCTTGAAATGCTTGTTTTGCGATTTTATTTACCATTTACATATTTAATAGAAACATTTGTTAATTATTAAAAACTGTTGATTAACAAATGAAACATTTATCAATTATTAAAAATTAATAATGGTAGATTAGAGAAACGTAGGTCATGATGAATCAAGAAACGCATTGTCTATCTCTTTTCTTTTGCTTGCTGATTTATAATTGAAGTACCCTATTTTTCCGTGCTTTTAGAATTGGATAATAAATAGTCTATCCGTTTTCTTTTTTTGCAAATTCATAATTGAAGAGAGAGAGTAACCCCATTTGCCTCTCATAAATCCATAATTGAAGTAATTCTATTTTTAATGCAGGTACGATTGGACGACCTCTCAGGCATTTAATATTCGGGAACGCGGCTTCGAAGTCAAACGCGAAAGATATCCGAGATTGGAAGGGAGGGGAAGCAGGTCGCGGATTTCCACTAAATGACGTTGATGAACAAGTAAAAGTTGCTAATAGGCGCCACGCACGGAGAGTGCAAAAAGGGTGTCCGGGGGAGGATTTGAGCACGGAACGAAAGAAAGGATTGAACCGGAAGCCGGCGCGCGGAGAGCCAGCGAGCTCTAGTTTCCGACGGGGTGAGGAAGCCCCGTGTAACGGAGGGTGCGGGAGGCGGTCACTTCGGGGCGTTCACCCTACGTGCCACACACGTACACACGCACACACCCGCCGCCGGCGTACTCGATACAGCCGTTTCGCGTCTCTGTGCGAACCACGCGGACGTGTGTATGGCACAACAACTATCTGGAATGGTGCGCTTCGACAACATTCGCGAAATGCCTCCATCCTTTGTGGTCGCCACATCAAGCCGGACTCGACATGCTTTATGATAGTCTTGTACGGAAGATAAAGAGTTTAGTGGCCGCGCGCATAGCGCGTACGACAGAGAGTGGGTATTTGCCATATGGTATCTGAGCTATTTAAATTTTATGAAAATTTTAAATATCTAGAGTGACGTTGCACCGAATTCCAAATACTTAAAAATGCACCGTACGATTGCTTAACCAATACTTGAGAATTAATGGATATAGCCAGGAAATTAAAAGGAGTGAGTAGCGAGTGCAAAAAGGCAACTATTGACGCTCGCTACATCACCGTGTCGCGGTATTGGCGCATCTTCGTTGCGATACAAACAAAAAAACCACTTGAAATTTATGCCGAACGGATTTCTGAGGTCGTGATTTATCGGTTTGTCGACGAAGGATCTTAAATCCAGTTGCACGATGTCGTGCTCACCTTGCTGCTGAAAAACATTTCGTCCGTAACGAGATAGGCGCAAGAAGACGCGGGCATTGATTAACGATAGCGGTGGTTTTGTATCGCCGCTTTATTAGAACTATTTGTAACTCCGGAACTTTGCGAGGTGCGCGTTGAGGAGAGCACTTGCCACTTTGCAGCCACTTCGGAAAAACGACCCGGTTCGAGTATCCCCGGTAAGACTTTCGCGGCTCTGTTTCTCTCTTCACCGTGACCCAAAGCATAATTAATGATACTCCCGTTGTAGAATTAATGTTGAGGCAACCGATTTACTTATGTCAAGACTCTTGTCCATCCAAGGCTGGAAAAGCCGATGATTTGCGGCGAAGAGAGATGAAAACCTCCTTTACGATGACCCATCAACAAGAGCAGTCGATCGTTCTTTCTTTTCCAAGTATAACCGTGAGAACGCACGGACAATAATATCCCGAGCTTAACGATTAGCGTACTAGTTTCTAGAAAGTGGAGCACTACCTAAAGTCGTATATTATTCAATATTGAAGAAAATGCAAATAGAATTAATTAAATAATTTTTTAAGAAAATAATTTTCTTGGATATATGTATAAGAAAACTATATAGTTTTCTTGGTTATAATTAGATTATTATATAATTATATATAATTGTAGTGTATATATTATATATAAAATATATATATATATATATAATAATTATATAACAATATAATTAATATGTATATTTCATTTATACATATATATGTGTGTGTGTGTGTGTGTGTATGTGTGTATGTGTGTGTGTGTGACTATACTGCAGGTATCGGTTGCATGACAAAAGTTAATGAGCGCTATGAACGCGTAACGAGATATTGCTAAACGGGACCGCGTTAAATAACAATACCGTAGCTTTTCCGAGCGGGCGAACTTATTATTCGTTCACGACAATTCGGGATTTGGCAAATGTGATTTTATTTACTTCGCGGTCTGGTGATCGGCTCCGAAAGCAGGTAATTCGATTTACCGTGTCGTTAATCCAGAATCCCGAGATCGCTGCCAATTTCCATGTCAAAGCAAATGAGAAACGGCTCTTTTCGCAGTGCGAGAACGCACGCGTGCATGTGTGTGCGTGTATGTGTGCGCACGTTACACACATATTTTTATGAACATCGTAAACATGCCATAAACGCCTTAATATTTTTAGATGCTCCGAAGACACACTTGACAAAAAAAACTCAAATATCAGCGTAAAGAAAAGACAATGAAGCTATTTAAAACATGTTAACTACCGTTTAACATGTTTTAAATAGCTCTTATCTTTGCCTTCATAAGATGTAACGCCTGTCAAATGTTAATGGCCAGTTACTCGTCATCGTTATTAATTTTTTCTTAGCGTACGATAATAGATATATGCACAGCATACAGGGTGAGGCACCTAACTCGACCACCTTTAATTACCCGTAAACTATTTGTTATATGAAAAAATGTTTCAAACAAAAGTCGTATTGTATCAAGGGAAATACGTGTATCACTCTCGCTTATTGACCGACTACGCACTTGTATTGATTGTGATGGACAACATTTTGACCATTACTTACATTAAAAATTATTTAAAAGCAGTGGCGTAGCCAGGAGGGAATTAGGGGGATAAATCCCCCCAAAAAAAAATTTTTGGAACCAAATATGAAAATATAAAAATGAAAGGTTGAAAACTGAAAGAGAAATGAAATAGTAAATGCTTTAGGGTCTAAAGAAAATGTCCTGAACAAATATTGTTATCTTATTTAATTAAAAAAGTTATGAGTTGTTCTGTGATTTTATTTCTTTTTAAATCCCCCGAAATAAAACCCTGGCTACGCCCCTGTTTAAAAGTATCTCAGTAATTACTGATTTTTGAACCCATATACCTTAATAGTTTACTCAGTGATCAATATTCTTTCGAATTGCAGGGTCAAATGTTGCATATTCCATTTAAAAAACTCAAGGTGACCTTCATATCTCGACAAAAAAGCAAAACAACAAGAAAACTAATTATTATACCGCACGTCCCCCTTGATACCATATGACTTTTGTTTGAAACATCTTTTCATATAACAAATAGTTTACGAGTAATTGAAGGTGGTCGAGTTAGGTGCCTCACTCTGTATAAGGAGTGCGTGGGTTCAACAGATATCATCGAGCGAATCAAGACATTCGCGAAGTCCGCTGCACGATCTTTGTAAGAAAAAAGCGCACGTCTGTTATTAATTGCTATTTCAAATATCCCCGTGAGAAGTGTCATTTCCGCAGAGACAATTTTTTTAAATACACGCGTACATCTACAGATCCACCGCGCCCGTCCCGTAAATCGCCGCGCTCAATAAAACGCAGGGGAGGGAAAATTAAACGTGGCTCTCATAGAAACGAGATTGCTCCTCGAGAGAAAGCTCCGCAGCCAGCGCGGAGTTCTCTCTCTCTCATTCGGAGGAGAAACGAACGGCTTTCACCGAGGTGACCCGCACCATCGGCTTTATCGGTAACGACCTATTATCCCGGGCACAGTCACTTGCACCTTCGGCGCACAGTCACACTCTACTTTTCGTGTCGTAAATAATCGACGAGCGGCAGTAATAGCGACAGTAATAGCGGCACAGGCCGACGATAGCGACGGTGAACTATACCGGGATCAATAGCGCGAAATTCGTTGCGTATTCCGCGAACGAAAGCGAAACCGGCGTCGTCATTCCCGCCGGTTGCGAGATGCATCGGACGTATGCGCGCGGCGTGCGAACACGTAATGTCGCGTAGCTTTCTCGTGATGAACCGCTTGGCACGACGACCATGCTTCTTAATGAAAAACAGGGACACTCTTAGTGGTGTCTTCGATCATGCGGCTAACGATTGCTCGAACAAAGCGTTCAGGAGGACGGCTACTATTTTATCTCTCGGCGCGCATCACCGATAATTTGAAAGTTCCACCGAGAACGCTCGTTTCTCGTTAGATCACGCTCGCTTATACTTTGCGAAAACACGTTGCGCTCGAGCTTCCGAGACTTATCCAGGCAGACTTGCACAGCTGCATTACGCCAATCAAATGTGAAGAGTGCAGCAATGTGGCATTCCTTCATATTTCACTTTTACATTTGATTAAATTAAATTTTCCGCGTCATGCAATCATATGGTAGATTTATCTGAATAGGCTTTTAGCGTATTGGTACACGGAAAGAATGGTTTTGCTGAAATATCTAGAAATTTGGCCAGATACAGATCTGAAAAGTAATTTTGTTGGGCCATCAAAATAATTATGTACACTGAGAGAAAAATTTATGATATTTGTGATTATAATTAAATTGTAAATAATTATGGTTAGGTGCACCATTTTTACAGTTATTACTGCTATAATATTAGTAATAATAACAAAAAAATAGTTACAAATACCATAATTTAACTATAA
>NJRP01000315.1:89327-112061 GCA_003063835.1 Aphaenogaster floridana
AGAGAGAGAGAGAGAGAGAGAAGAGAGATAAAAGGACAATAGATTTCTAACTGCATTCGTGAAACTGAATTCAATTTTCAAAACTTTAATCCCAAATTCTAAAATGATCGATAACTCCACTGCCGTATATACAGGATGATTTAGAAGTGATGGTACAAAATGTAATGATGAAATGTACACCCTAGTAGAAGCAAAAAAGTCTCAATAAAACATGGTCCGCAAATAAACCGTTTACGAGATACGTGCGAATGTTATGTTAAGATCCGCCACTGACTTGTGTGTTTATACCCATGCTCATCATGTCCTTTTAGATCCCGTTGTACAAGCGTAGCAACAAATAACAAAAACAAAACGTACACCTCGCTACGAATGTTTATATTATCATAAGATTTACGAATTTACGGCATTCGCACATATCTCGTAAACGGTTCCTTATAAAAATAAAAAAGTTCCGAATTTTTTATAGTAAAGAATCAAAAATGAAAATATGTCGTGCTAACTTCGCGAATCTAGCACGACACTTGGAGAAAAAGTGCCGTGCTGGCTATTTGTCGCAGTTTTAACGACAGTTCACGTTGGTTCTAGCAGAATTCTATGCTCTACAATCATTTTTAAGCAGAGTTCCGGCGGCTACATATTTTTAAATAATTTTTTAAGGATCTGTGATGTTAGCACGACATTCTACTAATATTTAAAAAAAAACAATTAGAGTTCCAGTAGCACTTTTCACAGTTGTACAGTTCCTTATAAAAATAAAGGTAAAACTTTAGAATAACGGACTCAGCCCTTATGACCTTGACCTTGACATACGTTGTCAAGGTCATCACCCTAAGTGACCTTCAGAAGGTTTTAGCTATCGCTCGTTTTTTATTAAAAAGTTATTAACAAAAGAGTTTGAAAAATCTAGCAGTTATTTTAAGTATTGAAAAGCAATAAAGGTGGATCTAGATTTGCATTTGTTAAGTTATTAACAAAAAATTTCTACGAATTATATGTAATTTTTAAAAATTAATAATACATTTTAATATATAAAATTAACAAAGATCCCTACGCAAGGTTTGTATTCTGTCGAAATATTGCTCAAATCTTTCGCCTTACTAAATTGATAAGTCTATCATATAACTGAAATAGCAAATCTTGAAAAAATGAAATAAACCAACCAAAATAAAAAAATGTTTCGCATTTTTTATAGCAAAAAATTAAAAATGAAAAAATGTGCTAATTTCGCGAATATATTAGCACGACACTTGGAGAAAAAGTGCCGTGCTATATTACTGAGACTTTTTTGCTTCTACTACTGTGTACATTTCATCATTACATTTTGTACCATCACTTCTGAATCACCCTGTACAAAATGGAGAATAATAATTAAAAACTAACAGAAAATTATACAATAAAATAATTGTGAAACAACAACAAAATAAATAAATATAATGAAATATTAAGAAAACGCAAAAATGTCTTATAAAACTTTCTTAATACACTGTAGAGATCTCTTCAATCTCTTGCAATCATATACATATATTGCAAAGAAACACAAATTCGCGAAAAATCACGACGGGTAATTTGCTTCCTCTTTATGCTTCAAGTTTATCACCAAGATAAATACCTCTTACTTTGTCCTATCACATTTTTAATATAATCATCCCATAAAGGAAAATGGCCTTCCAGAATGAAGTACGAGGAGAAGAAAAATATCAATGTCTAAAATCACAATGCGACGTAAACATAGCTGACTGCCATTCTTTTCCGCGTATCGGACTTCGTCAAAATAGCTGCCTTATATTGCGCCGTGTTATATTCTCGTGTGCCTGCGGTTCCACAGGACTCAGATTACCTTCCTTATCCGCGGTACAAGATTGCAAGTCGTATCGCGAAGCAGCGGAAGGATTGGCAGACAATGGCGGGAGAAGGCCCAACGCGAAAACTTCGAGGGGAACGGATCATAAATCTCGGGTCGTCGTCGACGGATCCAACTGCAGTACATACACGATGACGATGCAGGCTCGGGTATCGACTTTTTCCATTGGCAAACGCCAATGGAAAAATGTTAAATGAGTTCCTGAAAAGTCGTCTCGTCGGCAGCGCGACGTTCCCGAGGTCCGGACGATGTATAAACGTAATCGTATGAGTACGAAAAAGATTTCCGAAGTGGCGCAATGGAAAACTGCATTATTGGCGAGCAGGGTTAAGACCCGTATTCGGGCTCGTGAGCGCTTTCGAATCCGGCGAGTGAGCCCAGGCGGATCCTCGAGTTTCTCTTCGGAGGACGATAATTCTCCGTCACGCTAAACGGAAAACCGGAGATCCGGCTATGTCGTTCGAATTTATCGCCGGATTGTCTCGCAACGAAAGCAAGAGCGAGAGAGAGAGAGAGAGAGAGAGAGACTGAGAAGATCCGCAGGATTCCAGATTACGGGATCGCAATTATTATTGGCCATGCCGCGTCAGTTATCTCCGGGTGGCTGGTAATCCGATTTGCATCGTTTTAAAACGGCGTCATTCGTGGCGCGCGTCTTTTCAATCGAAGGTACATTAAATTCGCGAATATACGAACGTAGAACGTCTCGTCCCGAAATTCTGCGGTATTTTTCAGGATACTTAGACGCAGTGCGGAGAGGGCGAGAGAGAATTATCGGTATCCCCTTCCTCCCTCCCTCCTGTCCATCCCGCCGCATCCCCTTCTCCCCTCCTGCCCCGCTCTGCAATCCACTTTCATCTCCGTCGCTATTATCCCGGAGAATCTCAAAAGAGACTGTTCAGATCTCGCTGGCGATCTCGACGACGATCTCTTTCCCTCGGCACTCAATGAGACAAGGACGCTACCTTCGTTAGTACAAACTGCATATATAGGTGACTCGCGCCGCCGAGGGGCGCGAGTTCTCTCTTTCTTTTTTTATTTTCGCCGAGAAGCGCGGCACACGTCCCACGCCGTCAGTGAAAAATCGCACTTTAAAAATCGTTCGCCTCGCCCTTGGTCTTATCTTTATTTTTCCCTTCTCTCGATCTCACTCCCGTCCCCGAGCGTGTCCTTCCCGCCCTTCGCTCGCGCTTCGCGACTTTATATTCTCCCGCCTGCGACTTCCGGAGCCGCGGGAATTCGCGAATTAATCGGCCGTGGCCGAACTATCGCGGAAGAATTTCGGGCAATTTTAAACCGGCATTCCCCGTCCGGACCTCAGGAATCGCCCGTTGATTGAAGACGGTTCCCGTCGTCGTTTTTCTTCGCGCGGAACTCGATGGACCTCTTTTAATCGGACGGCCGGCGGCGTAGGGGTTGAAGGGCAAGGTCGCCGTCAGCCGGTATGACACACACGACCACTGTAACCTTCGGCGCGATATTAGAGAACCGAACCACGCGTAACTCGGAAGCGATCGAGTTTCAGGTTGCGGCTGCTGGCTGCTATACGCCATGCTGCTTCACGTGCACCTAATAGCCGCCCGGCCCTAATGCATACGATTGAATATGCGAATTAGCTCGCCTTGACGCCCAAGGCACGAAACAAGTCGTTCATTTTCCCATGGATCGATACTTAAGAGTCTCCCGGAGTCCATCGGGTGTTTTACGAATGCCGGGCCAGCGGTCGCCGTGCGGCTATTCGAGATGCATTCCCACCTAAGTGTACCGTATTCATGATATGATGCGCTCTGCGCGGGGAGATACTAATGCTGCGAACGTGCTCGTACAAGAATGAGTTTTCTTCGCAGCGGCGGCGCGAAATGATAAATTTCGTCGCAGTGACCGGATAAAATTATATGCAAACTGTCTCCAGCTTGTCTCTTCATTTATCAAGTAGTGTGAGATTGCTTTTTATTTCTGTCTTAGTCAAAATTTAGTCAAACTGTTTTCATTAGCAGGCTCACGGATTTATTACAATTACAATGTGTGAATTAGAGTCCTATATTATAAGAGAAGCGCGACCGGTGTTACGAGTCCTGATTGGCTATCGCAAACACAATGACTCGACAGCCATTTATAATACCAATGGGCGACATTGTTGTTAATATTCTATACGGACAGCTGTGTTATGCGTAAGTTTGAACATTTTATTTGCATATAACGACAATACTCCCTCTAGAGAACTGATACAATTCCTTCAAGCATAATTTTCCATTACTTCGTGAGGGCGCGGTATCCATGGTCCGTCTGCAAACGACGCCATTTTTAATATTTTCCAGAGTTCATTGCGATACTGACATAAGCCGGTCGCGCTTCTCTGATAATCTAGGACTCTAGTGTGAATAAATTAATTATCAAAATTATATGTAAAGACTGGAAAGAGAGAGAGAGAGAGAGAGAATATTTATTAAGAAGACATTGGTAAAATTAATCCTTGTTACTATTATCGGATCTAAGGCCCAGTTCCACGATCTCTAGTTAACTTAACCGGCCGATTATTCCATTGGAATTGACCAATCGCATTTGTTAATTTTGCTTAACGACAAATGCGATTGGTCAATTCCAATAGAATAACCGACCGGTTAAGTTAACTGGAGATTGTGGAACTGGGCCTAAGAGATCCGAGCAAAAACTATAAGAAAATAATTAAAAATTCTCTTTTGCTTTAAATCTTTTTCCTATTTATGATTCAAAATAAAACCTATGTAGTTTGCTTAAGCAGGCGTCCCGATTAAAAAAAAGATAAAAAATATTAATGTTTACCTGAGATATAAACACACTGAGAGAAAAATTTACTAAGGCCCAGTTCCACAATCTCCAGTTAACTTAACCGGCCGGTTATTCCATTGGAATTGACCAATCGCATTTGTCAATAAGCAAAAACAACAAATGCGATTGGTCAATTCCAATGGAATAACCGGCCGGTTAAGTTAACTGGAGATTGTGGAACTGGGCCTAAATTTCAATAAATGTTTTCTCCAATAGTCCTAATGAAGTATCTTTTTGAATTCAGTTAATATTTTTCGAATGAAAAAAATATTCATTTAATTGAAAACAAATTTTCTAAATCTAATAAAATATTTACTGAATTCAAAAAAATACTTCATTAGGACTATTGGAGAAAACATTTATTGAAATTTAGTAAATTTTTCTCTCAG
Organism: Aphaenogaster floridana; assembly: GCA_003063835.1. Taxonomy (NCBI): domain Eukaryota; kingdom Metazoa; phylum Arthropoda; class Insecta; order Hymenoptera; family Formicidae; genus Aphaenogaster; species Aphaenogaster floridana. Next base: position 94,386 of record NJRP01000315.1, read on the forward strand.
TGCAGATAAAGGTGCTCTGGGTCTTCCAAACTCATGGTAGTAACAATGTAGATAAAAATTAAGGGTAGGGTTAAAACCTAGGGTTAAAACGATGATTATTGAATATTCATTCTGGAGGAAGAAATTAAACTTTACTTGTTGTAATCACGTTAAAAAGTTGGCGATATTCTAAATGCTGAAGAAGAACGTCTTCAGAGATAGTTCGACCCGAGAGGATCGACTAGCGCGATGGTGACAAAGGGAAGTGACAGGTCTCCTTCTAAAGTCACGATTAAATGAAAGAAAAGCGGAGGATCTGGAATGAGCTGGGGCTTCCGAGATAGAATCGAAGGTTGCAGCCTTGTCCAACGACTGACTGCGAAATCGCGCCGTTTCATCAATTCGACTTCTGCGAGAGCATTATTCGAATACCTGAGTGAAATATCAGATACCTAATCCCGCGCGTCGCCGAGTCCTTCCCGCTTTTTCCGACGGTATCCGTCGTGATTTCTGTCCGCGCGGGACACGTGGCACGTCTCTCGTATATCGTCAATATTGTCCCTGGATCCTCCCGGCCGAGGTCGAGGTCGTCAGCGCTAATCGGTGACCCTTTAAACCGAGCGCCAACCCGATCTCATAATCGTAATTTGATTCAGTTGAGCGCTCGATCGGACGCTCAAAACTTATTTACCGAACGTATTAGACGGCCCGAGAACGTCCCTCCGGATCCGCAACGGTGTTGCCACCAAACCGTTTCTCCGACGATATTATGATTAAAACGAACGTCCAAAGATACACATGTAAATAAGTCAGTTGTCGAGATATAATACATGAAGGCTGGAAAAGATAATTATTGGAGAAACAAGAATTAAGGGAAAAAATTGATATTGGGCAAAATTAAAACGATAACTGTTCATCCTGATGGAAGTATTTAAACTTTACTTACTGTAATTACGTTAAAAAGTTAGCGATATTGTGATTGCGGAGAAAGAACGTTCTTGCGACAGAACGTCTCTCCCGTAAATGGTATTGGTTGTTGTTCTTGCCGTCGAGGGCAAAAGGAGAATGTTTTTGCCGCGTAGTTTTAAAAACGAGCGCATGGATAGACAATCGTCCATCATCTGCAGTAAATCGTAATAAAAAGACGATCAGAAACGACTTCGCTCGCGCCGGCAGCATTATCAATAATTTACACTAATGTTCTTCCGATCTCTCCCTTTAAAGAGGAATTAATAACGTGCCTGCGCGCCGATTTGATTTATCGTAATTAAAACACCCAGGCTGATTTAATTACGTAGAGAAATTCCTCAGACGCCGAGGAGGACTTTGAGAGGAATTGCGGGATATCGGCGTTGACGAGTCTTCGAAGGTCAGGTTTGACGACGGCCGTGATTGCGCCCGTGAATGCACAGCAGCTATTTCAACCTACTAAAAAAGCTGTAATTATACCATAAAAATTTTAATTAAATTACAATTTCATTTCTAAAAATCTCCTTTAATAGTAGAATCAAGTAAACATTTAAATGAACAGATTTTACAGATCTTACAACTAAAGAGTCGCATTTCGTCTTGAAAAAGTCAAAGGAAAGTTATTCATTTTACTTTAAAATCATTTTATTCATAATAAAATTTTTATCCCAAAGATGGAACGTTGACCATTAATGAGTTAATGGCCAACATTCCTATTAGAATACAAGCGGAGAGAATTTATTACTTATATTAAACATTTTACGACATATTATATAATAAGAAACGACAGCTAGATTAGGATATAAATTACACGTATGTTACACTTTGTTACATTTTACACAAACGTACGCATATTACATATATATTAGGTAAATCTCCAGCTAACATGATCAGGGTGATAACCCATCAGAAAATAGTATCTTATCGCAAATTGTATCTGTACATGATCTACAACAAATTATATTAATATACAAATATATTAATATTATACATAAACGTTTGCATCTCACGTTATAATATTAGCAGGATAAATAATCTCAGCAACAATTGCCGCCGCGCCGTTACCTAATCTATCGCAATTAGTTGAGAAGAACATGGAAGATCGAATACCGAAGACGGGTGCCGTGTATTTACAGAAATGAATGATTCTCCGATTTGTGACGACGTACGAATACTTTGGCAACGAGATGACACGCCGATGAGCACGCATTGTACAACGACAATTCATACGCGAATTTGCAAAGGAAAGAATTAAATTGTCGAATAAGGATATTCGCTGTTGTGTCCCGGTGCTCCCCTTGGAAGTTCCCCTCCTCTTTTTACAAATCGGTGCCGCTAGTAGAGCATGTGGCTAGTTCTTGATATACCTGCGGATTGATTGATCTGTTCAATTTTGTCGGATACCATATTACGGACCTCGTAAATTCAATACTCAGAGAGAGTAAATTCAGTATTCAGAGATGTCAGATTTTTTGACATTTTTTTTACTTCGCAATATCAAAGGCCGGTTACATAGTCCGTTCTTATTTCAAGACCGTCTTAAGTAATATCTTAATATGCTAATGCGGCTTTGTGATTGGTTTACATCTTAAGATTGTATTTAAGATGATCTTAAATATAAGAATGGACTATGTCCAAATTGTATCTGTTCCCCACGTTTGCGAATAGCACTTCTCGCTTTCGTCGATATCGACCCACCGTGAATAGTCGATGTGTTCGGTAGGGAGCTCGCTAACGATATCTCCGTGCCCGGGTGCTCGTGTATCACCGTCTCGGTGATATTGTTCTCCGCTTCGGAATGAGCACGGCGATGCTCCGCTTTCCGTCTCTTCTCGGTGCCGATGCAGCATGCATGCTGCTGCTGCTGCTGCTCCCGCTGCAAGGTCATCTCGTGGGTATAAACGGATTCGGCGTTCGAGAAGGAGTGGAACCGCTGCCGCCGTTTCGCCGCCGTTGCACGTCTCCCGACCACGCTGGAGGTGTCGTGGCTGCCACGCGAGACATCATTGCACCTCTCGCGACGCTGAAGAGACTTGAGCGAGTCTTCGTACCCGCTAAAAGAAAATAGAAGAAAATTTTGCCACAGGGGGGAGGGTGAGAAATATGAAGCCAGTGTTAAATAAGTTGGTAGAGGACGGATTGTGCGGGTGCACGTTACATTGAGTTCATCAAAACTGCCTGTTACTTAGCAATTAAAATATGCTATTCAGGTATGTGATAATTGTATTTCTCATTCTCCACATATTTCTGTAATTTATAATTATTAACATAATATATTTATAATTATTAATAATTTATCAATAATTATATTTATTAATAATTATAAATAATTTATTATTATTAATAATTCCAAATATTTCTATAATTCATTAATTTTCTTTGTCGCAATGCAACGCGTTTGGTAAATTTCACATGAGCAGAATCGAGTCTTCTCGAGGAAATTGGTGTTCGACTGACAAGAACCTGTATTTAGAAACCCAACTTACTTGCTGCTCTCGCCACTGGAAGGGCTGGACGAGTGACTGCAATGGCAAGAGGCGCGCGCCACGATACCAGAGTCCTGACCACTGGAATGCAAGGATGTCGCGGATGCCTCGAGGCCTTTCAACGTCCCCGTCGACCTCACCGCGTGTTTTCCGCCCCCGCCCATCCTGAAAATAGCCAGCGGCAGTGGCGTCAATGTTGTAAGGTATCCAGAAATTTCCCGATACTATGATAGTCTGTAGAGGTAAGAGTTTACGCGAACTTTCGGATATACCAATTACATAATACACTCCAATTTCATGTTCTTAACATTAGCAAATCTTCGAAAAATCAGATTTTTATTATAAAAATGTGGAATGATTAAATAACTATTGATCATATAGGTGGGCCTATTTCTATTTAAAGGATTTCTTACAGATTCTTGTCAATACAAGGTCATCTTCTTTATTGAAATGTAAACGGACTTATAGAATGGACTATACTAATAGAAACATAATTCAAAAACTCATTACAAAAATATTTAATCTTGAATAAAGTGGTAACTTATTCCTTCGCAAATGTCGATGTGTTAGATACTAGATAGTGAAGAAAGTTCGTGTAAATTTTAAAATAAAAAATAAAGCACCAATATATAAAAAGCTTAGAATATAATCTCATAAACCTAGGATACATTAATCGATTAAACTTAGTATATATATGTATATGTTTTTACGCACAACATAAAGGCTAATCTACAATGTGCTCTTTGCTTCCTGTTTCGTGCTCTTTGCCTCTTACTTCTTTGCTTTTCCACGCATTGTTTTACCGACAATCGTGTTTCTTGTCACGTGTTTCTTGTCTCTTTCGAAGTTCGTCAACTTTTATCTTGGATGACAGAACGAACAAACATCGCATTACGCGACATGACCAAAAATTGACAAAATGCCAAAAGCAAGATACAGGAAGCAAAGAGCACATTGTAGATTAACCTTTAAAGATACATCATAAATATCTACTAAACCACACAAAATTTCTTCGCTATCTAACAATCTTTAATCAGATCAAACTTACGTGTGAAAGCGGACGCAGTTGCCGTGCTCGCACATGCTCTGTCGCCTGGGCATCTCGGAACAGTAGGGTTCGGGGTCGTAATGGAGACCGTCGACGAAGGTGGGAAAGAGCGGCGGCTTTTGCAGAGTGCCGGCGGGGTCCGTCAGAGCGAATCCGACCGGGCCGACCGTCGAGAACATGGCCTTGTCTCGTCGTCTACGACTAACGCATGGAATTCGAGACTCCCATTCAGAGCGCGCATTTTGCGGCGATGATAAAAAAGTCGGCATTCAAATTGGTCAATGCTAATTAAGTACCATCAAGACACCGAAACGATTCGATCCCCCTTTCCGTTATTTTGTTCCGGAATCTTTTCTTGTATAATTAAGTGGCACCACATAGATTTAAATAGAGTATAATAGAGTATATATGTGAATGAGTATTAATAGATAAATAGTTCCATTTTTCGGTCATCATGCGAGAGTATGTAAGAGAAGAAAAAGGAAATAATAAGACCCTCTAGCCAACATGTCCAGAAGTTAGTATGGCAGAGCGGATGAACGTTGTGTTGACCTTAGGCGAGATGGCGAGCGAGCAAAACCATATTCCGCGTACCGTTTGTTGCGACGAACACAGGTAACGCATAAGGCGGTCACGAGGGCGCCTACGAAGACGACGCAGCCGAGCACCACGACGCCCACTTCAAGGGTGGACAGCAAGTAACGCTGATTACTTCTACGTGGAGCGTTACCAGCAATTTCCAGTACGCGATACTCGTCCAGTTCGCGTTTTATGTCCGCTTTCTTGTTATTAAAAACGCTGAAAAGTCACGTATATATATATATTGTTAAAAGATCAAGTTTGGTACAATATTTGGATATCAAATATGATTGAAAAATAACTGACTTGAAGCTTTATATAAAATATTAATTAAATTTTCAATGATCAATTAAAAATGATCTGTTAAATTGTTGAAAAAATCGACCTCGAATCAATTATTAAAAATTGCTAGGTGCAGATAAGGAAAATGAATCTCAAATATCTTTTATGATCGATAATAATGCGATTGGTCACCTGTGCAAAGTTTCCATGTCTACCATAACATTGAGATGTGGATCGATTGCATACAGATAAACATCGGTACTGAAAAATAATTTAATATGCAACGAGTGATCGTGAGTTTGAATCATTCTGTATCATCCACTAAGTAAATTACTTACGAGGCTGCATCGATCAAGTTCTTCTCAATGTGGGGCTCCAGCTTCCTCACCCGCACGTCCAAGCCAGTGACATTTTGTAACGCGCTGAAAGAAAAATTCGTAAGTGTCGCCATGCTCGCTGCGATATCGTTAAGCAAAACTTACATGGTGATGTTTTCAAGCTCCGGCTCGATCTCGATAGGTTTCCGACCCATGACCATGACGACTTGCTTTTGATCGTCCAACACGTACACCTACGAGTGTAAAGGCAAGATATACACCGGATGGCAGAATAAACTGTCAAGGTTGGCGCCGAATGAGACGAGAAGGGGCGAGGGAGGTTTCCGCCTTTTGAAACATCCCATTTCCCCGCGGGGAAATTAGCCCGAACGCTATCTCTAACGGCGAGCAATTAAGATACACCGCGTGAGAAGTGTGGGTGGTGTGGACTTACGAAGACGTTGGCGATGCTGCTGCGCCCGTTCTCGGCGCCCTGTCTGTCAGTAGCCTTGACGTCGAAACCGAAGACACGGCCGGCGTCGCGGCCAAAACTCGCCACGGATCGCACTTGACCGCTGAGTGGGTCAATGGCGAAACGCGGGGCGTCCTCCCGGCCAAGAATTTGGTAGCGTATTTCACCGTTTATCCCCAGGTCCGGATCCTCGGCCTGCGATCCGCCAAGCGCGTCCAAATAAATTCCGATACTTTAAATTAAGCTGATAGCTGATTTTTGAAGCGCTTCAAATCCTTAACTCGCGATACGCGAAGCTTTATACCGGTCGTGCTCCAACATTTCTCAATTGTTACAAAAACTTTGTTTCAGATACAATACTGCGGATGTAATATTATTTGTTCTATTAGCACATTTCGAATTGCATCGCAATTAACAGAATAGCCCACATCTAGGTGACGGCAAAAGGATTTACCGTGAGAGAGAGAGAGAGAAGTCACTTCAGAAAATTAAATAAAATCCGAAAAGATAAAGAGACATCAAGGACGGATACAAGAAGGTAGAGGAAAGGTGCGGAAGACCGGTGGCGTAAAAACCAAAATGGATTAAAACGAGCTCGCTTTGACTCGCGCCCACGTATGCGCGTACGTACCTCCACTTTGACGACCTCGTAACCGTAATGAGCGGTGGTAGGTATAGCAGCGAGGATGGGCCTGTCCTTTGTCTTGAATCTTGGCGCATTGTCGTTTATGTCCTTCACTCTGACGACCACTCTGGCTTCGTTAGGCGCTAGTCCGTTCAGCCTCTCGCCAACGACAGGATAGATCATCACTGGCATGCCGCGGCCAAGTTTCAGTCGGTCGACCCTGACCTTCGCCTCGTACAGATCTCTGGTCTCACGGTCGATCTCCGTCATCAGATAAAGAGAGCCGTTCTTAGGATCGACCGAGAAGTGCTCCCTGCCGTCGGAACCGTCAGCTACGATGCTGTATCTTATGTGATCACCATGGCGATCGTCGACGAGATCGAGCTGCGCAATCAGCACCGGCACGGAAGCGTTCTCGTCGACTTCCACTTCGTAATATCGATGCTGGAAGGTTGGCATCTTGTGCACCTCGTTGTCCGTTTCCTCGTTGTCGTCGTCGACGTTCAACACCGTGACGAGGACCACGGCCGAGGAGGTCAAACTGATCGGCGAGCCAAGATCGCTCGCCGTGACGATCAAACGATGATTGCTTTTAGTTTCGTAGTCAAGCTTGGCAATTGTCGTGATGACGCCCTCCTTGCTGTCCACCGCGAAGTACTGCTTATCCGCGTGATCCTGATAGCTCAGATCAAACAGGATCAATCCGTTCCCGTTACCGGCGAAATCGCTATCGTTCGCGTATACCTTGACAACTTGCGTGCCGATCGGACTGTTCTCCAGGACGGAGACTCGATAGACCGGCAACCGATCGCCCTCTTCTAGCTCGTCATAGCCATGGAACATCGGCGCGTTGTCATTTACGTCCAACACGTTTATCTCCACCTCTACGGAGGAGCTCAGACTCGGCGAGCCCTGATCGCGAACGATCACAAGAAGGCGATGAGTCGTAGCCCTCTCTCGATCGAGGATTCCACTCACTCGTATCACTCCCTCGTACGGATCCATTTCGAAAGCTCGCGACGCGTTGCCGGCTCGTCCCGAATCCTCGTGGCTGGTGATCAGCTCATAACTGAGATTGGAGTTCTCGCCGAAATCGGCGTCGACCGCTTGCACCGTACCGACAGCGTGATTGGCGTAAGTACCTTCAGCTACATCGAAAGTGTACCAGGACTTGTCGAAGACGGGCGCGTGGTCGTTCACATCCGTTACGTGAATCCTGACGGTGATGTTGTCCGCGAGACCGTCGGAATCTCTCGCCAGGACGAATAGCCGAATGTCCTTTTCCGGCGGTAGACTCCGGGCGACAGATATCTCGGCTGTGCGCGGATCAAGATGGAAGTATCGGCGGCTAGTCGCATCGTAGCGACGCGATCGTACCCCGCTGAAAGTCGTCTCGTTTCCTAGACTGTACGTTATCACCGCGTTCGCGCCCTCGTCCTTGTCGTCCGCCAGCAGACGTATTATCGGCACGCCGATCGTCGTGTTTTCCGGCACCAGCAATAACGGCGAGCGCCGCCCGCCGTCCACCGAATGATCCTCTATCCCGTCCTCGGCAGACGTATCGTCACCCGGGTTATGTGACACGCGCACTCCCTGATCCGGCAGGACTACCATCCGTATGAATTTCGGAGCATTGTCATTCTCGTCGAGCACCGTTATCTTCAAAGTGCTCTCCGATTTCAGTCCACCTATACAAGACACAAATGTATAATTTATTTTCGTATTATCTCGAATTTTTAAAAGCTAATGCCGTAAGCTCCCATAAAGCACACATAAACTATGACATATTAGAAAAACTATCCGCGCTAAATATTTGCTATTAAATATCATCTATATATCATTATGACGTATAGATGTTAAATGGGAATACAGATTAACAGAGGACTTACCGCTGTCAGTGGCAATAACTTGGAATTCGTAGTTTGCCCCAGTCTCGCGATCCAGGGCCCTGTCGTCAATACCTTCGAAGTACACACGGCCCGTTATCGGATCGATCCTGAACAGTCCGCTACCATCGCCTTGCAGTGCAAACGTGAAGTCCCGATTTTCACCCTCGTCTTTATCGCTCGCCGCAATCGGATTTGTCAGAGTAACTTCCGTTCCCGCAGGACTGTTCTCCATAATCCGGCCTTCGTAGGCGGACAACGTGAATTCCGGTGCGTGATCATTTTCGTCGTCCACGACTATTCGCACCTGAGCATTTAGATCATAAATTCAATGATTAAAACAACGGGCGAACAGATACCGGGAATAACGCGTCGTGGATTTGCAGACAGTAAACCTACCTGAAATACGCCCACGCCGCGCAAACTCTCGGCAATCACGGTGATACTATAGTTCTCTCTTGTCTCGCGGTCCAAACCTTCAGGAGCGTAAAGAGAACCGTCGTCCATAATGGCGATATCGGGTACATCCTGCTGATTGACGATAAGGAACTGAGTGCCGGACATAGCCGTCGTGCCATTGTGCGGAAGCACTTGGCCGATCAATGCGCCGGGTACATTCTCCTTTACATGAAAAGCTAGAGGAGCGGTGGTCGTTCCCCTGCAATCAACGGTCATCGACTTTTGAATAAGCAAATGGTATCGCACCCAAGTCGCGGGACCTTTGACCTTTCGACGCGTTCGGCGAAGTCAGTCGGCAAATCTGGCGTATCGATCTCATGAGAGAGATACGTTGGGGGATGCCGGCAAGGCACGAGCTTGCAAAAGATATTACTTAACAGCGACACTCGCGGAGGCTAGATTATGGAAAATAATACGATTTGTCACAGAAGCACATAAACGTAATTCCACAATTAATTTATTTGACGTCTAATGGCCGATAAATCAATCAGACGTTAATTAACGAAGCTTCTTAAGCGTAACCAATAATTAGAAAAAAAGCGAAAGAGGACTTCGTGCATGTCCCGCTTAGTTCCTGCTCGTCGAAAATGTCATGAGAGTTGTTAAGAGCGAGTTAGACGCTATGAATTTTCACTCACTTCGTGAAGATACCCCTGTCGTCGTTCGGATCGACCACGTGGATCGAAACGTTCGTGATCAGCGTCAGTTCCCTCTCGTCGCTGACAACCGCCTCAAAGTCGTATATGGAACGGTCGAAGCGCTCGATCTCCTCCACGACCGTTATTGTGCCCGAGCGCTCCTCCACGGCAAATGGAACTGAAATCCCATCGTATATGTATGCAGCATGTGTTACGCATTTGCATGAATAATACAGGCATTTTGCGCGTCGCGTGTTTCCGGCCGCGGCGGCGTATTGAAATTAGGGCGCACCTGGGGATACCCCCAGCGCGACGCGGGGGTTTATTAGACCGTTAAGAAGTCGCGGTGTGTAGCTTTTAATTCTCGTGGGCGCTATGGATTAACCGTCGCTGTCACGTATATACGTACCTCCATCCTCGTAACCGTGCAGGAGATCATAGATAAGGTCGTTAGTTTTGACAGCATCATTTAGACGAATCTGCCCGACGCTGGTACCTACGGGCACGTTCGCACCGACCCAGAACTCATAGGGCGCGCCGACGAAATCTGGCTCCCACGAATTTGGACCTGAAACCCACGAATACGTTGGATAACGTCTCGGTGAAAGTCTACGAGCATCATCAAATAAAAATGTCTATCGTACAACAGGGGATTTATCGATAAAAAATCTTCACAGACCATTTAAGTTACTTGTCTGTTCTTAAAAAGGTAGTAATTACATCAATAAACAATGGAAAAATAGTGGATTGTCTGTATCTGAAAATTTTCCCTTTCTATGAGCTATTGTTTCTATAGTACTCGAACAACAATGCCTATTTTTATTCAATTTTGAACAAAAGCTCTTATAATTATATCTGCCATTTCAATTAGATACTGTTCGTTAAATCCACTACTGGACTTTCTTACGCAGACTCACCGTCCGCTCGAAAAACGTCCACCGTGACGACCGCTAAAGAAAATCTTCTCTCGCTGGGATTCCCCGGCTGATCGGCTGCTTCTACGAAGATCGCGTGTCTACCCTCGAGTATCGGACTTTCTGACACCGTGATCAAGCCCGTGTTCTCGTCCACCGTGAATGGCGGTTTCCGCAGCGTGGAGTTGCCAGGTTTCTGCAATCGGTAGCGGACCAATCCGTTGGGACCCAGATCCTCATCCACCGCGTGCACCTGGCCCAACACGGTGCCGACCTTCACGTCGCTCCTCGCCACCAACTCGTAAAGATTGCCCGGCACGAAGATGGGATTGTTGTCGTTGGCATCGAGAAGAGTGATCTCGACGTCCGCGGAAGATCCCTTGCTCGTCACGACGACGCTCGGCCTGTGCTCCACAGCGTAGACCTTCATCTTCAGATGATCGCGCTTCTCACGGTCTAGGACCGTCTGATCCTTTACGGTGAGCCAGCCAGACTCCGGATCCACGGAAAAGGCGCCCGACAGATCCTCCAGCCGATAATCGAATTCCCCGTTCTCGCCCTGATCCTTATCGCGCGCGATTACTTGCAACACGCTGAAGCCGTTCGGCAGATTCTCCACGATGCTGATGTTGTAGAGATCAACCTCGAACTGCGGCAGATTGTCGTTCAGGTCCAACACTTCCACCTCGGCTCGCGCGACGGTCATCTTCAACGGGTTATCCACCTGCGACGCGTGAATCTGGAGATTGAACGTATTGCCCGGCAAGCTCCTCTCGGCATCGAGATCGATCGCGCGTTTCAGGAACAGCGAGCCGTTCTTCGGATCGAGTTGGAAGAAACCTCTCTCGTTGCCGGATATTATATCGTATCGTACCGGCACATTTATGTCCCGATCGCGATCGGCCGCGTGGATCGGATTAGTAAAGTTGATCTCCGTGAAGATTGGATATTCCTGCGAAAGAAAAATACACCACGCTCCAGAATTTAAAAACATCGCATTGAAAAAATTATTATTAAATGCAGCTTTGCAAGGTGTCTAAAATATATCATTGATTTTTCTTTCTGAATTACACTTTTCTTGAAACTTTTCACTGAAAGCCAAACTCGCCGAGCGTTGATTTTAATTTTTTCAATTTCCAGTTTCAAGTATATATTAATAACAATTAAGTCTCTGAAATAAAATCTCATTCAAATTTTATTTTGAATATTAAGTAACTTCGCGTCTAACTCCGCCTATACATTTATTACTTTCGCTTGAATTCAAATACATTCAAGATAATCGAATGATCGCTGAAACACCTCGCATATCAAATACGTTGGAATAATTTTTACAATCGTACCGGCATGGGATAAAATTCGTAAATTTTCGCCTTGTAGATGTCTCGCGTGAACTTCGGATCGAGATCATCGTTGTCCACCACGGTTATCTTCACGGTGCTGTTCGTACTCCTGGCGGGGACGCCGCGGTCCTACGAAGGAATTGCGTCATGTGTTACGCAGGAGGAATTACGATTGCAAACCAATCCGGTTTGTCATTCATTGCTGAGTTGCAATTTCTTGCAATATGTTGACTGTCGCAGAATGCGACGGTCATTTAACTTTTCGCGCTCAGCGGAACAAGATTCTACGAAGCTGCGGCAGGAAAAACTGTCTTATGTCGCGTTTCCAGGTACGTCGTGTTACTCACGGTCGCAGTAATGACCAAGGTGAATTCGCGATCGCCGCTGTCGTAGTCGACCGGCTTCCGGAGTATCAGGGCGGTTCTGTGCCCGGATTCGAGGGAGAACTTGCCCTGCTCGTTCCCCTTCACGATTGCGTAATAGACGTCGCTGTTCGGCGTGTTCGGCTTGTCGCCATCCAGCGCGTGAATCCCGCGAAATATCGTCACACCTGCGATTTCATTTCGAATCTTTAACGCGTTCGACCTCTCCGAACGCGAGAAGCGTGAAGATTCCGAGAGAGGGAAAAATTGCTCCTCGATTCTCGGCGAGGAATTTGGAAAAATGGGAATATGATACGGCGAAACTGCTGCACGTCCGGTCCCGGGAAAATATCGGGGAAAATGCAGGATGCCAGAAACGCGTTCGACGCGCAGCGGACCGTGCACCGGCAACATTTTATTTCCGCGATCGTGGATTACGTGACATATACGCAAAAGGCAACTGGGAATATTAATTATGTGGCATTCGGGTGCGGCGGAGCGCGATTTATGATATCGCTGCTGGGTCTAATATCTCACCGACTGGCGTAAGCTCGTCCACCGTCACGTGATAAGGCGCATCGACAAATTGCGGCGCGTGGTCGTTTATATCCTCCACGTAGATCGTCACCGACAAATGCGACGATACCTGGGCATAAACGGTACAGCATAAGTCACACTCGGTCCTCCTCCTCCTCCTCCTCCTCCTCCTCCTCCTGATCCTCGTCGGTCGCTCGCCGTCTCTAATCCATGCTGAATTATGCGACGGCACAATTCACAGGCAACTCAGGGAGCGTTTTACGGCGCGGGTCATAAAGCGCGTGATGCTATCGCGTTTGAGAAATGAAAAAAGGATCGAAGTACGGTTTCCTCGGGAAACGGTACTTCGCCATAGTCTGACGTCCACGTGTTACAAGTTAAGCCCATAGTACACAGAAAAACGTAAGCAGTAAGACTTAGTTAAGTAGTAAACGAATCGGCCAATCAAAGCCGAGAATTTTAAAATGGTAACCTTACGTTTTCGACAATTCTCGACTATGATTGGTCGATTTGCTTACTGCTTAAGTCTAAAGCCGTGTGTCCACGATGCTAGAAATCGGTCCGAGATCTCGGATGGAGAAAGAATTGACCAATCGCATTTGAATAATTCGGCCAATTGATCGATGCGATTGGTCAATTCTCTCTCTCTGTCCGAGATCTCGGACCGATTTCTAGCATCGTGGACATAAGGCTTTACTGCTTACGTTTTTCTGTGTGCTATACAAAGGCGTATCTACGGAAAATAGCTCCTATGGCAAGCACTGAAATTGCGCCCCTGTCCATACATATAAAACATCTTTTAACTTAGACGGAAAAAACGATAAGGTTGCCACAACCACAATAATAGTAACATTCGGTACAGCCACGTCCTGTGGTTGTCACATTCACATTGATGTAAAGGCAACTATATGCATTTGGTACAGCAAACATAATGAATGTTGAGACAAACATAGTGAATGTTGAGACAAACATATATAGATGCACTACACAAAACAATGTGAATGTCACAACCACAGGACGTGGCTGTACCAAATGTTACTATTATTGTAGTTGTGGCAACCTTATCGTTTTTTCCGTCTAAGTTAAAAGATGTTTTATATGTATTATTGTTTTTTCCGTGTACCATTATATCAGCTCAAAAATACAAGTCAAGCTTTTTAATCTTTTTAAATTTAGGTAGCAATTTGTTAGGCCCTGCGCACAATGGAAGAATATTAGATATTAAGAATAGGAATTAAAATTTTAGAATCAGTTTCCTCAATGAATATTGAACGTAACGCACAATGGATATTAATAAGATATAAGACATAAATATGTGTTATACAAAACACAACATAACATTATTATTTATCTATAGTGTTTATTGAGAAAACTAATTCTAAAACTCTAATTCCTATTCCTAATATCTAATATTCCTCCATTGTGCGCAGGGCCTTAGACTGCTGTTTTAGCTTTTATATGCATTGATGTCTACCGTACTTGAGAAAGGACGTTGGGTTGTACCAGGTTAATAAAAATTGCGCCCCCCTTCAAATGACGCCCAGGGCATGTGCCGTACTTGCCATACCCTAGATATGCCTCTGGGCTGCGTTCCAAAACCGTACTCTATCAACTCTGAGTAACTAAAAAGCTATAGTTTACGTTACGTATGCTATAGATTTTAGTTACTCAGAGTTGATAGAGTAGAGATTTGGAACGCAACCCTGTTATGGCTTTTAAGCGGTGTCTACAATGAGAGTTTAAGACGTAAGGCTTATCGACCAATCACAATCAAAATTGCGGTCTTACGTTTTAGAATGCCCGACCGTGATTGGTCGACATGCTTAAGTCTTACGCCTTAAAACCTCATTGTAGACACTGTAGTACAAATGGCGTTTTAGGCGCGTACATATTCGACGCGACGGCGAGTTAAGCACGGATCTAGCGCGCGACCGTTCGCGCGAAAGCCGTAATCGTTGGTAATCAAGTCGAGTAAATAGTGTATAGCATATTGCAAGATTGTGGCTATTGATCACCACTTTCCGCTCGTTCCCGCGCGCGTTACGCTCGTCGCGGCCGAGTATCTTCGAAAGCAAATAAGTCGGGCGCTGAATTATTAAAAAGCGGAAAGTGGACCGGAGAGAAACGTCGATCTGCATCCCCCGATTTGCACGGTGAAACGAAAATATATTTCGATAATCTGAAGCTGCATATCCACCAAAGGAACATAGAGCCAGGGGCGTCATTACGTTTTATCACGATTGCTCTGGTCAGCCTCGCGACCGGGGGGGGGAGGCAAGTTGAATTTAAACTAATTAAGTAAAAGGTAAAATTGAACAAACGATAAATAAAAACAATTATAATTTTTTTCTTATAAGTAATAGCGAATGTTTGCATTCTTAAGTTATGCCTGCTAATAAAAATATTTAATAATACATCAATATCTAAATCTTCAATCATATCGCGGTATATGTATATTGATAATATGTCTAATATTAGAATCATTCAACCTTATCTGGAGCATTGTAGAACGCAAGTAATCTTTTAATCGCCGGAGAGTTGAAAAGGAGCGCTCATTCGTGCAGGAGGAACCGGGTATCAACAATAATTTTACTAGTTTTGTGTACTCAGAGAAAATACCACGAACTTCTGGTTTCTCATGCAACCATTTTAATTTCAACGGCGCAAATTTCAAAAACTTTTTTGTAAATAAAATAAATAAACTTTTTTTTTTCGGGAAAAATTATTTTATCTGTAGATTCTGAGGCATGGAATTCTATGCCTAGATTACAGTGAGGCCTGGTTTTGACCATGGCCACCAGGGCGATAATGAGCAACATTTGTGTTTCTGTTACGTGTTTCCGTAAAAGTTCTAGTATGTATGTATGTACACTGAAAAAAGAATTCTTGGTAAACTTGTGAGATGCATTTAGTATACCTTCTTTTGAAGTTTTTGATTATTATTACCGATTATGTAATGTTATAATTATTACAAAATGTTTTGTTATTATTATTATAATCGGTAATAATAATCAAATACTTCAAAAGAAAGTATACTAAATGCATCTCACAAATTTACCAAGAATTTTTTTTCAGTGTATGCGTATGTGTGTTTCCAAAAAAAATTCCTTAATGTTCCTTTGGTGGATACGCAGCTTAAGGATCGTGAAGCAGCGAAATTCCTCTGACCGACATTAGGGAGCTCCATTATCGTGTTGCGTGCCTTAACGACTCTTTACCCGCCTCGGTTATCCGCGCGCGGGTGTCAGTTACATAAACGCTTATTATCACGCGCAAAAGAGCCTGAAACCGGTAAACTCGCCCCGTTCATTCGTACTTTTCTAGCATTTGAACCGGTTCGCTCGCACGCTCTAATTGCACGCCCGGATCGAACCCGAAATAAAAAAATTCACATGCTTACGACAATTCTTTAAAGAGCAGCGAACGACACCCACCGATACGTGCGGAACCCGACTAAATTATTGGGCGACACTCGATCGCGGGGACCGGTATCGAATTTGACTTGGGTACCGCGAGGTCGACGACCGACGAAGCGTGTGATATATACTGTCTCGTGTCTTTACCAACGAGTCACCAGAGCCCGAGTCGCAGGATACTCGAAATTTTAATAGGTTCCTCGGCGACTCCGCGTCCACCAGATCCTCCAGGGACTGCGCCAGAATCAGGGAAACGTGCGTCTCGTTCGTCTCCTTGTAAGCGAAGAAGCCAGCATCCTCCTCCTACGAGATTTATCTCTTTTTTTTTGCGCGTCGTTTCAGATAAGTGGATTAGTACGCAGAAAGTATGACGTACCTTGTCGACCGGCGTGATGGCGAGTCGATTTCTCGGATGTGCCTCCAACGAAAGAATTTCAGTTCCCGTTTCTATATTCTCCGGCACCCTCACGAACTTCAGGTACTCTCCGACAGGATAAAACTGGCATCCTAACGAGAGGAAAATGGCGGCATTAAGTTTGTCACGTAAATTGATTAGAAGCGAGCGCGAGCGGTTGCGCGAAGCCGGAATTAAAATGTTGCGAGCGAAGAACTCGCGAAAATAAGAATGTGCCAGTGCACTCTGCAAACAGAATGGAAGTAATCGAATTAGTTTTATTTCCACTTTTATTTCTCTCTATCATCAGATAAGGAGTAAAAAGGCATCGCCGTGTCGAATACACTGTCGAATACGACGATATAAACAGCGTTGTTTGCCTTCGCCAGTTTTGCGTCAATTTCCACCTACTTGTCGACAGACTTTGCCTCTCTTCAATTTACTTTCAAAGTTTATGACAAGGAAAGATCGCGATATATGCAGCCAAAGTAAAATATCTTGCAATTTCTAAGTGGAGTTACGTATTGCTATCGGAAATACGGAAGTTCTCTTCCAAATACTTTTGTCTATAAAGATACATAGAGATTCTTTGATAATATATATATTATGAATTATTGATATGTATATATACAGGGTGTCCCATGACTCGAGGTCCATACATTAGGGGCGTGTTATTGAAGTCATTTAAAGTTGAAATTGTTTAATAAACATATGTTCGTAAATGCTTCCTAATATAACTACAACCATTGAAAGTTGATGTGAATATTTGAAAAAGGAAAAAAAAGACATTTAATTTAACTTGTTTATTTACAAAATGTATTATAAATTCTGTTCAAAATTATCTACTGCAGATTTAATACAAAGTCTTGCCCTGCGTAAAAGTGATCTAATAGCTTGCTCCACCATGCCAGGAGAATTTCTTATTAATTAATAAGACAATTATTAATAGACATATTAATACAATGAGACAAAT
>NJRP01000315.1:127777-144947 GCA_003063835.1 Aphaenogaster floridana
TTATAATTATTACAAAATGTTTTGTTATCATTATTATAATCGGTAATAATAATCAAATGCTTCAAAAGAAAGTATACTAAATGCATCTCACAAGTTTACCAAGAATTTTTTTTCAGTGTAGTATTTTGCGTTATTTAAGAGAAGGATTTAAAGTATAAAATAAAATATATAAAATTGTCTTGAAATTAGAAGTCAACCATTCTGCTAAGGCCCTACAAATGATCTATGCTACTTTGGGAAAGAGTAATGGCGCTTATCGACCCGCCGCGCCGCCGTCCAAATAATAAAAATCAGCTGTTTGAGGCATGGACAGTTGATATAGGAGGCCGCAGCTGCGCTGCGTAAATATCTGCGATGCGAATGACGGTTCAAGTGCACTCCGAGGCCGTTCGAATGATCAGCGCGAAAAGCGAGCATGGTAGAGGACCTTATGTTCTCCCGCGGGCACGTTCCTTCGAGTTCCTACGGCCTGCGCGATATATACCGATATACACTGATATACACTGTGATATATACCGAATACGCTTCCTACATATCCTACATATGTGTAATAACAGGAATGTGCCAGGAAAACTTTCGCTATTACGTGTTTCGCGTTCCGCGAGCGAACGGTAGCTGTCACGCTCGGATGAAGTTTTCAGGCGTCATCGAACGATAGAAAAATAGACAATGGTGCCCGTTCATCGCGCAGCAGCCTATTTTACACTTTGATCATACGTGCGCGAATCTTTATCGACGGGAAAGGAAAGGAAAGGAAACGAGCGATTATCGAGATGACAACGTACGGGGAGACAAACGGCATTGACCACAATAGGAGTCGTGCGTGCGACGTTAATTTGCGTGCACCTGCACGCAGATGTCGCAAAGGACTATTTGAAAAGTATAGAAGTAAGACCCACATTATCTTTACTTTCCAGAATTTATAAAGTTGAAATAATCCTTCGCAAACAGTTTTAAATTTTAACCAGAAACTCTTTAATATTCCTAAATCGCCAGTAAATAATTAACATATAATAAATTGTAAGACGACTTGACTGGCCATAGATGGTATTTTATTACTACGTATCAACCATATGGATTGTGGTCCTCTACAAGTATTAAATTTAATAATAATGCTATAAAGCATCTATTAGATTCTCCCCCCTCCCCCAACACCCTCCCATTTAAATTTTAAATTGCTCGGCTTTTCCTAAATTTTAAAATTAAATCGGAAGCCTCACGAGAGAGACGCCACAATAAGTGATCTAACCCACTTCTTTAAAAACCCGAAAAAATTATTGTCAAAAATTTCTCAAGTATTTCGCCATACATATTTTTACCTAGAACCAATTCGCAATAAGATAACAAAAGTTCTAACGCAATATCGGAAAAAGAGTTACGGGGTACGATTTGCTTCTGTAACCCCGATTTCCAAGCCGGGCGATATCAGGTTGGTCGCTCGTTTTTCGTCGGCTAGTGACGAAAATGGCAAAACTCTCGCTCTAGTTCGTGCTTCACGAGTGAACGAGAGATTTGTCGCGGTCGACTGGCGAGTGTACACACTGTCGATGCACAGCCATCGGCGGCGAGCGATTGTCGCGTTGATGCTGACGAAGGGACCCCCGCGAGTCTACACTATCGCCGTCCGTCACGGCCCTTGGCCGCGCCAAAAATCGCGAAAATCCAATCACCCGAGATGGTTCCGACGTGCACGATTCTCCACTGACCTTGCTCAACCTTGCTGACGGAAGCTCGGTGCGGCAGCGGCGGCTCCGAACCGTTCTTTCAGTCGCTCACCGGAAACCCAAGGTCTCGCGTGCACTCCGAGGACACTCCGCGCGACACTCTCGCGACCGCTCGACTCGCTCCTGAGAGATAATGGAAGCGGGCGTACGACACGATCGTCCGTCGACGGCGAATGAAATCTCCACCGGGATTCCTCCGAGTGTTACCCTCTTTCTCTCTCTCTCCCTCTCTCTCTCTCTCTCTCTCTTTCTCTCTGTCCACCACGGTGGGCACGGCGCGAAACTTTCGCCCAGTTTCGCGTTTCACGTTTCACGAGTGACTGGCATTGGCCGCGGATGGATGTTGATCGCTCGTGTTCGCCACTTTCGGTACACGCACCTGCGTCCCCCCCTTCCACCCCCCTCCTCCCCAAACGAGGGAGACTTCGGCGACCTGAAACACGCCCGTTCCGTCGCGTCCCGTCCCGCGGCTGAATCGATTTCAGGTGATCCGATCCGCTACTACGAGCCTCGAACGCGCGAGGAAGGAATGGCTAAATGTCCGCCGCACGTACACAGCTATAGCCGCGTACCTACTCTCTTAGTTTGTACCCCCCTTTCTCGAGCGGAGCACGGACGTCCTTTCGCTTTCAGCGCGGCCACTGACCACCATTACCCCGCTTGCCGTGTAGCACCGCGAAGGAACCTTACTTCCTTCACTTCGGGACCCCCTTCGGCGCACCGCTCTCCGATCGACCGCATCGCGACGTAGCCGACGGCCTGACTTTAGATCCTCGGGCGTTCCAGAGGCCGAAGGTGCATTGCATTATTATGACATTCACGTCAAGTTCATGGGCCTTTCGATCGTTTAAAGGTGAAATTAGTTCATCCTGGCGCATTTCGCCCATTTCCACCAATGTAGATTAACTTCAATCTCGGTTTAACTTACTCTTTATCTTTTTTCAAGTTAGAAAAGATAAAAAGAGTAAGTGTTAAACCGAGATTAAAATTAATCTCATTGGTGGAAATGGATGTTAAAGCGGGGAGCACACACTTCTCCATAACGCAAAACGCATAATGCATAAGGAAATCAGCCAATCAAAATCCTCGGAACGAGGAGTGGGGTTGAAAATAAAGGATTCTGATTGGCTGATTTCCTTATGCATTCTGCGTTATGCGTTATGGAGAAGTGTGTGCTCCCCGCTTAAGAAACAAGAGGTTTGTTTTCTATTGCAGAACTGACTGCACTAGTTCGACATTCTAACTTACTGCACTAGTTCGACTAGTACAGTAAGTTAGAATGAAAGAAAATATATTTGTCTCATTCTAACTTATTGCACTAGTTCAGAAGTGCAGCGACAAAGAACAGACCAAAGGGCAAACTTTTCGATCCAAATTTGTGCGCATTTTACAGTCATAGTAACAAATCGCACAATCCTTAAAGCAAGATCTTTCATGATTTATGAAGAACTAGATAAAAGTTAATAATTACGAAGTCCCAATTTTATGATCAAAAAATGACAGTTATTAATTATAACCCATCAATTCAATCATAAAGTGACTTTCTTATGTCACGTTTTTTATTCATTTTTTTATCGGATTGTAGCTGTTAAAAGTGCTATATAATTGGCTGCTTTACTTTCAATTGGATATAGCACGATGTGAGACGTATCTCGTAAAGTATGAGAAGATCAATCAGCCAGCACAACAAGCGCAATAGCGCAATCGCGAATCCAGATAATAACACAGATTTCACCGTGACGGACCATAGAATTTATCTGCTCGCATAATGAGCTTTTTCGCAAGTGGTGGCAGAACAGTTTCACCACATTGACATTTGCATAACATTATCGAGCGTGCCAAAAGACAAGAAAGTCTGGCGGTACTTTCGTTCAGTTCACCTCCAGTCGCTAATTCTGCCCTAGTCTGTCACGTTACAAAATTAATGATAATCGGTATCAAGGGAATATCGTCGAACTAGCTCGCGGATTAAAAGTTCTTCTCCATTCACACTTGTACTCGGTTAAATGCGAATTTCGCCGAATGTTTTCGTTCCTCTTATTGCGTTTCTGGACCGTTACGCTGCACAACTTGTTTGTCGTATGGGGAAAAGATAATAACCGTCGGCGCCGTCTCGTCTAAAGGCGACTTTTCCCACTTTGTTTTTTCCGTATCTTCGCACTCCTTGCCCTTCGCCGTCGTTTTTACGACTTTGCAAGCGATCGGCGGGAGCAAACAGTTTGGGTGGAAAGATTATTTGCAATTGCCGATTGTATATGCATACGAGAGAGGGAGAGGGGGAGGAGAGAGAGAAAATGCTGCCATCCAGTCCAAACTTTACAGGATGTAAAAGTGAAAGGAAATATCTAAAGCCAGAAGCAATCGTCAAGTAACAAAATTACGTAGGTATCGCACGTGAATTGTGTCATTGACGTGGAGTATTCTCCATTTATATAAATGGCAAACCTGTCATCGCCGGACCGTTTTATGGTGCAACGTTATGCGTGACATATTGCACGGTATACGCTTGTTATTCGCGTATTGTACGGTCAAGTATTCCATTTCTCTCGAGATTCGCGCAGTCACCAAATGCTGGAAGCGCCATCGTATTTTGCGTCTCAGCCTTGGCCCGGTTTACGATAAAGCGTTTCCTAATGACTTAGGCCGACGCGGAAAGCCGATTGTTTTACAGCTGTCGAAATAATCGATCGCGCGACTGCATCGCACATGCCGCATCGGTTTCTGCCGACCTTTAGGGCTCAGACACAATGAAAGGAATAAGGAACAAGGAATTAAACATAAGGAATTGGGATGTGGAAGAAGGAAGAAGGAAGATATCTTTCTTCTTCCTTCTTCCACATCCCAATTCTCTATGTTTAATTCCTTGTTCCTTATTCCTCTCATTGTGTCTGAGCCCTTACAGCTCCCGGGGTTGGAACTGCAGCGGACAGGCCGCGCGCGAGTCAGTATTTAAGAGAATTCCATCCTGTGCTAGAGAGCGAGGGCTGCAAATCGCCGCGAGTGTTTCCAATGTGAGCGTCAATTATATACCTATACGAAATGTCCCAGACCTACCTATACCGCCTCTTATGATTCCTCGATCAATTCGGGGAGATCCTTCCTTAACAGAAATATCGAGGAGCCAATATTCCCTAAGTTATGATCGATTGTAAATAAAGAGCTCTCCGAAAGTTAAATTACGTGCGAGCACATGGCGAGAGATTATCCCTCATTGAATTTCAAATGGACCTGACTTCGACGGATTTGCGATATTCGAGCATAAGGAGTTACAAAGATATTTGACGTTGGAGATAGAAAGCTTGCGACAAATGACACGAAAAATTCTAGGCATTCACGATTACACATCTGCGAATTGAGAGAGACGATTACATCCATAATCGTTACTTAAGAATCGCAATTTCATAATTTTTAGTAAATATTTAATCGTTAGAGAACAAAGAAAAAATTTTCACACGTAATAATTGTTATTCGCGTGGATACATTTAGCAATGTAGGTTCGGGGAATCATTATTCGTGAATATATTCTTCTCAGCCGCTGACTCCGGAATGTGTGAAAAGCGGGCCGCCGCGCAAGGCGGGAATACTATTTTTCTTTCTCGCGATTTACGATAAATCGTGAGGTGCCTGCTGCGCCGGACAATGTCGGCGCTTTTCTCGGACGGCGACGACTCGCGCACTTTAAAATCAATCGAAAGCATCGACGAAAGTGCCTCGCACTGATCCGCGTCGATTTTTCACTTTATCCGACGCGACGAACTTTCCTCTCGCCTCAAAGTTCAAGGGGACGCTCTCTCCGTTCATAGCGGCGTCGGATCAAGGAGGTATTATCCGTCGCGGCTGATTACACTTTATTCCGAAATGGCGGTCGTATCCAAGGACGATAACTCGGGTCGCGTCGCTCGAAAATGAAATAAACGTACCAAAAGACGTGAGAGCTACTTATTCTATCCCACTTCGTCTTATACTTAACGAAGATCCGATGGCTCGATAGATTGTTACTATCGCAGGAGAGCACACGCGCGCACAGTCAACAATACTATTCTGACCAATTACACAACTATTCCATGGAGAGCAAAATTAGATCCGGAAGCAACGAGTTATCTATTTCATCGAAAGCGAGATAAACGCATGAGAGATTGCCAAGCGTATTTGCTTTCCATACAGGAAATCTTCCGTGCTACTTATTGCCAAAATTGCTTATCTTTTAAATAAGAGAATCCCCTAGCAAGAAATGTGTTATTTTTATCGAAATATATAATTTTAGGATGGTATTCATAGTCGGTTCTTATATTTAAGATCGTCTTAAGCACAATCTCAAGATGGTATACAGCTATTTCGTTGGCTGAGCGGAATCTTAAGACCACCTAAGACTCGACTTAAGATGATCGTAAGCGGTGTCTACAATGAGATTTTAAGTCGTAAGACTTAACATATCGACCAATCACAGTTGAACATTCTAAAAGTACGACCGCAATTTTGATTGTGATTGGTCGATATGTTAAATCGTACGACTTAAAATCTCATTGTAGACACCGCTTTAAATATAAGAATCGACTATGAATACCGGCCTTAGTCTCCAAGTTTCAGTTTTTGAGAAGATAAAAATATAGACAAACAGTCCCAGGTAACAGAATGCAACAAACATTCCACATTCCATCAACTGAGAAAGCTACAATCGGTCTCCCTACGTTCCTCAGTGTTAGCAAGTAGTAATTAACACCCATACAGCACAGAAGTTGCAGCAACATTCCAGCAACATTGCAGCAATATAACAACATTGTCGAAACATTGCTGCAATGCTACTGCAATGTTCTGTGCTGTATGGGCAGTAACAAAGTAAAAAAGATCTTTGATGAGAAAGCTTGTTTGCTCCTACAGTATCTAAATTGGGTCCGAATACTGTTTCTCGATTGCCTTAGTTACCTTATATTAGTAAAAATGTAGCTAACCTTTATTGTTTCCTGCAGGTGTTAGAAATTATATACATACGGCTATCGGATTTATATATTCCTAATCGAAATAAAAACATGAAACTCTAAAAAGTCGTATACTGTAGCATGCATGTAGTGTACTTTGAGAGGGAAATTATTGATACACTTATCGTAGAAGAATTAAAGAAACTTTGTCATATACACACGACGTAGAGAAACGGGTAGAGTCTTTGTTTACTTTACCGTGCACGAAAAATTTAAAAATATTATTCATCTACTGATTGCGCTTCCTTTTGCTACCTGGGCAGTATACGCGCGTATTTTAATAACATTTCATTTAATAATACCACAATACAGGTACATTGTACGGTCCATATTACATCGGCTTTCTATTATCTGACATTTCGATTTCCGAACATGCCCACGTGAATTATGCAAACTCGCCGCGAGGAAGAGAAATGGAACAGGAGAACACAAACTTCAATCTGATCTCCTTAAATAATAACTTCAGCGGATATAAACGGACTTCGTCTCTTAGATACTTAGAGTTATACGACCGTTCTACTCCGTTTAGCCTGAAACTTTGCGGCAGCGATCAGACATCACTCCAGATTCATCTACGCTAGATTCCAGTATATTGGCTCTCGATCCGGTTTCCGCGTCTGCCGTTTAGGAATATTCAGGAAGACGTGAGCGCAGCGGATAAGAAACTACTGAAGACCATTGGACCATGGTAGTGGACCGCGATGCTGGACCGTCGCGCGTCACGCTCGAGCGGTCTCCGGCGAATACACCGCCGCGAGAAAAGACACGCTCGAGCGGATCATCGCTCGGACTAATGAAGGATTTCGCCAGGTTTAGCGGGACGGAGCTTCAGCGATGCACTGGATTCGGTAGGTATCTCGAGCGCCAGGCGCAAACAATACGGATATCGCATCCTGGAAATCCCGCGCTGCGACCAACCGGATACGTGGATGGTAGCCGTTTGATGAATAATGATTAATAATAATACGCAATCCGTCTTTATTCGCGAAAAAGTGGAGGGATTCGATGAATTAGTTGTTTGCTTCTTGATAGATTGAACGCTAGTTTGGATCATGCATTTCTTATCTTTAATGTTTCTTTTGACAACATCTCGATTTTGATTTAACATCAAGTAAAATTTAGACTTAGATTATACAAATGTTTTTAACTTTTGATCACTGTGTAATTGATTGTGACTTTGTACTGAAGAGGACTAGAATTCGTGAATCGAAATGTATACTTTGATGTAACGCTCTTAATATTTATTTTTACGTACTTATATCTTGCGTTAGCTCTTATTGGCTTTTATTTCGTTGATTTTATTTTTAGAGCCTTTCCTAATTAATTATTTATTGTTCGATAAATTAAACTTTAAACACTATATATATAGAATACATATTTCAATTATTACTACAGTGCAAGTGTATAAATATACATGCAAGATAACAATCAAGAAGTTGCTGAAACTAAATAGCTGTTATTTTGTAATGAGCAGACAGAGGAGAAAAAAAGCCTATTATTTTCACATTAGCACATAATACAAAAAAAAAATATATATTTGTATTTTAAAAAATTAGCATTATAAAAAATCGAAAATTTGATTAGTTACGTGGCTCAATGATATTTATTGTAAAATGACAATTTTTTGGTTTCGGTAACTTGACAGCAACTAGTATATGATTATAAAACCAGAATTTAAATCATTCTGCTAAATTGCAATATGTAAAACGTTTAAACAAGAACAACTTTCCAAGAATGCTGACGACTTGAAATTTTCGCTGGGTCTCACAAACCCATATATGGAGTCGTAGGGTCAACACTCATGTCAGCTGGCATTACGATGACCGAGTTCCTGCAGGCATTAAGTACACCGTACAGCAATGCACTGGGAGATCCTGCATAATTTCGCTTGACACCAATGTGTTGTCAAAATATTAACCAAATCAATTTTTCCCACGAGATTTGTAAATGAACATTAAACCAAGTAATATAAAAAATTAAACAAATTTCTGTCAATTTAAGATCAAATAAGTAAATTCTAAAGAAATTTCAAAAAGAAAAGACACATTAGTAATTTAGAGAAAAGATATTGCGAAATTAAAAGACCGAATAACATCAATTACATCGTAACAGATGTGTAAAAATGAGTGATATTGCAAGACACGGCAATTTAACACGTTAAGTGCCGCACTAATTTCACGTGACTTTCCATTCACGCCGCGTGGGCCACTGATGACCCACGTTACCCTATTTATTATATATTTTTATATAGATATATATTATAATCCTGGCTGAGGTAATATTTTTCGCAACAAATTTTTTAACAGTTTTCGTGATGGGAGGGTGTTGGGGGAGGGGGGGAGAATCTAATAGATGCGTTAGCATTATTATTATTAAAATTTAATAAATGATATTAAGAATAAGACCGATGATATTAAACAAATATAAATATGAAAGAAAGCCCCTATCGAATCCTGGTTGAGGTGTTATTTTTCACAATAAGTTCTTTACAGTTTTTTCGGGGAATGGGGGGATGGGAGGATCTTATAGATGCTAGTAAGCATCAAAAATTAAATTGCTCGTCAACTTAATATGTGAATTAATTATTCCGGCTTCATGTAAGGACTGTGTTTCAAGACCGACGAATATGCGGCGCGCAGTTCGCATGAGCAGGAATATTCACAAAATAATTATTATTAGGCACCAAGATCCGCCGTGACCGCGATAGGGGCTTTCTTTCATATTTATAAAATTTAATACTCGTAGAGGACCACAATCCGTATGGTTGATACCTGTCTCTTATACACATCTAGATGTGTATAAGAGACAGCTATTATATGTTAATTATTTACTGGCGATTTAGGAAAATTAAAGTTTCTGGCTACATTATAATATTTATATATAATATAGATATATATTATAATATTTATGACTACAAAAGTTTAGTCATTATTATTTATAGTCATTATTTATAGTGTAATTATTATTAAGAAAAAGAGGTAACGTACAATATGCGCAAACGGCCTGAACAGAAAGTCCAATGTGGGCCACCGATGGGGCACTCAACGGATTAATAAAAAATTCCGGATCCCCTAAATGCTGCGCGGATCATGCTTTTCGGATACCACTTCGCACCACTTTGCACGGCAGGTGCGAAGAACGCGCCGCGTGTGAATTTCCACGTGCCCTTTCGCAGAGAATGCCACGGGAGCGAAATACCCGCTTACACGCGCACTAGGTAGAGTTAGGACGGGATCCAGATCGGCCGCTACCACACAATTTCCATCGGTGCCCGGGACCCGGTCGGTTGCAATGGAATTACGCAATTAGTGCAAGCGACGAAAAATTCGATCGAAATGCGACCGCCGGCGATGGCGAGCTGCAGTAGCTCTCGAGCCGATACTTACGTCGGCCAGAGTGTCGATAGCTATTCCAGAATTGTTAACGTTAACCGCAACTCCCGCAAGAATTCTCGCGGGTATCAATTACCATTAAATCGATATCACTGCACCTGAATGTACATATGTAATATATTATATTGGTCTCTCTCCTAAGTAGGAATAAAAAAGAAATATGGGAAAGAGTATAGGATGGATGAACTTGACAAGGTAAAAGGAAATGTGTTAAGGAAATTATGGAGAGAGAGGGAGAATATTAGAAAGAAGATAAAGGAGTAGAATGAGGTGAAGGAGAGTAAATAAGGTGAAGAATTGTAGCAGTCAGAGATACGATCAGAAAGATCATGTATACAGGAGGAGAATGATATTATACAGATCAGGCGGAATAGTAAGAGAGCGAAAGTGTTTAGTTAAGAAATAAGAATAATGAGGTATGTGATAGGGGTGAATGAGTGAGCTAAGGAAAATTGTAAACCAAGTTCACTTCTTGGCTAAGCTGAAGTTAATAATTATACATATATAATTATACATATAATTATAGATAATAATTATACATATATTGGTCCCCCCTCCTCTCTCTCTCTCTCTCTCTTTCACATATCAGTTTGTTGCGTCAGCTTAAATTGTAGTTAGCACTCCGGGGTTAACCGAAGTTAATATCCGCCCCTTCTCTCCGAGTAGGTTGGCGCTTGCGACAACTTGCTTACGATATTCCTAACGCGCATTAGCGATGCGCGTCCTGATAACCGTGTTGAATTCCGGTCTTTCATGCGGATATCAAGTAATCGCGCTGGCTGGCCTGTATTGCGACGTCTTAGCAAGGCTAACCGAGTGGCTCGGTAATTGCCGCTGGTTGCACCGGTAGTACCGTTTAACCCGTGCACGTAATAAGTCCTTTCGCGAGGAGACATAATGTTACGGTGCGCGCAGAAGTTTAGATAAACATATGCCATCCCAAGTTTCTCTAACAAGATGTTAGAATCCCGCGAGCAAACACGCGAGCCTGTATCGAACAAGCACTTAGAACGGCGTTACACTCCGAACAAAACTAAATATCGTCGGTTTTGTTAACGGTTCCGCATCCAGAGGGCGATATTATGCAATTATTTATAATAAACGTCTGAAATAGGCATGCAATACATAATCAATCGGCACGTACAGAATTATTTCTTTCGGCAATAGCGTAAACACGGAAAGAATGATTTTGCTGAAATATTTAAAAATTTGGCCAGATATAGATCTGAAAATAATTTTGTTGGGTCATCAAAATAATTATGTGTAGAACGTCCAAAATTGCTAGAATATTAAAACTTCTTGCGGTAATATCATCATGCTTGAATGTCCTACATAGTTACTTTTGGTGGTCTAACAAAATTATTTTCAGATCTGTATCTGGCCAAATTTTTTAATATTTCAGCAAAACCATTCTTTCCGTGCAATCAAAAAAGATTATTTCATTCGTTTTCTCATAGAAAATCGTCTCAGTGATTATATTATTTACTCGATATTTTGTACAAAATTGTAAAAATTCATTATCGTAAAAACTTCTTGCGCTTCTGCATTGTTTTCGGATAATTGCACGTGAAAGCATCGTACACATTGGAATATTTTCGTAAAAACGTTGCCACAAATAAAAATATAAAACTTTGCATTATTTCTATCTCGTGAATTTAACTTGTGAACTATCCGTCTATATTGCCATTTGACCCGTTATCTTGACTCAAAGTTTGTATGTTAGAGATGAGTGTAACAGAGAAGGAAGTCGTACAGTACCGAGCGATAACAATTTATCGCTTTGTTCCTTGCAACTTCAAATCGTAGCCATAGATTTGCTACTTTAAGATAAACTAAACGTAATATTATGCTTTATAGCTTCCTAGGGATATATTTTCGTCTATCTTAACTTTTAAAACTGATGCTTAAAAATTGATAAATATTTATCGAAACGTTAACTTAAACTATAGATAAAAAGCATACTTGCCCGCTAATTTGTTTATGTAAGATTATAATATGGACTTTTGACTATATAAAATTGTAAAATTTTTTGTGCACACATTTGCACCTTTGTTAAACAGTATAATAATTATAACATTAAATTTAGCGCAGTATGCATATCATAGCGTTATAGTATTTTTGTTTTTATGCAATTATTTTTATAACTAACAATAAATTTAGCGCATTTTGTGGAAAGTAAAGTGGCACTCGTGTTATATCCATTCGTAATTTCAAACGATTAATTGTCCCTTATAAATTCATTCAAACTAAAAATAAAATACTCTAGTACATTTTGTTTTCTTTTTGTTTAAGCCCACTTTAAACAATTATAATTTATGTCAAAATTCAGGATAAAATTTTATATTTATATAACTTTATGTGTTCTCTAATGCGAAAACCAAAAAAAGAATCAGAAGAAGATATAATATATATATATATATGCACGATATATAAAATTATAAGTAGAATTCTATCCAGAAATCTGTCTAGAAATTTGATACGAAATGTAGATCGCTTAAAGTAGGACTTTATTTTTAAATAAGAAATTAGTTTGCCCTCATTTTGCTCCACTGCATCAATTATTATTAAATAATCTATAAATTTCAATGACATAAATGCATCACTGAGATCCGTTTACTTTTTAATGCGTTCCCTTCCGCTCTCTTCTGCGGACGCGGATTTCTTTGACGACGGCGAACCTTGACCTCGTCACCTTCTCGAGAAGTTTCGCAAAACGAGAGCGCTCGCTGACCCGCGCTTTCGGTCCACTCCACCTTGCGACTGTTTGTAAACGGTGCGAGAACGGCAATCGAGTTGAAATTCAAGCGGCGAGCGTTTCTACGCTCGATCATCATGGAATAAGGATCCTATCTTATTCTTCTCTGCCGCCCCCTTTTTATTTTTTTTTTTACTTTGCCGCTAGCCCCGTAATCTGCTTTCGGACAGATCGCGCGCGTGCAGAATTTCAGAATGTCGCTCGATACATTTAGGAACTACACTTTACGTGAATTTTAATGTAATTATTAATTATAGCATTTTTTGTGTAATTTAGATAATATAATGAAACGTGTCTGACTATGTAATTTTTGATACGCGTTCCGCTTTTACACGCATGTTACAATTTGAGAAAATGACAATTGGACTTACGACGTCCATTAGATTTTTTATTAAATCCACTTTAAACGATTTATAATTTGTGCCAGAATTAGGATTAGAATTTTCTTTATAATGTTACACTTCTACAATATAATACGAAAATCATATGAAGTAAAAATTTAAGTATAAATATATATGTCGAAATATACACAGAAAATTATAAATAAAATTCTATCCTAAAATTTAATATGAATTATAATATTAGTGTTCCTAAAAAGGAACACTAATAAAAAAAGTGTTTAAAGAATCAGAATACACACATATTTAAAATATTTGTGAGGAGCGTGAGAATGAAGCTTTACACGAATAGACATTGGACAAAGGTCTTTAGTTTAAAATAAATTATTTATTGGTTTATTCTACAGTTAGTTAATAATAAAGCGTGGTCCGAATTATTTGTATTTAAAATGTTAATAAAACTAAATCGGTTATTTTAAAACCATTTTAAAGGATCTATAGTTCGTATTAGAATTCAAGATAGAATTCTATTTATAATTTTACGGGACGTAATATAAAATATAAATACATAAATAGCAATATGTAGTAAATATATTTTATATTACTGCTATATTAAAAAAATCAAGATATATACATGTATAAAATATATATTAAAGTACACACATATATTAAAAGAAGTAGCATATAAAATTACAATTCTATGCTGAAATCTGGCGTAATGATTGTAGACCGTCTAAATCAGACCTTCATCTCTTAGAATGTTCTACAGATGTAGAACTGAGTTTCTGCCAGACATAAACAAACGTGTTTCCGCATATGCAAAAAATTACAATTGTATAAGAACGCTAGTTAAGAAACCATCGTGAAAGTCACGCGGCACGCGTTCGTATTTCATGGATCTGTGCTCACCACGACCGAGACTAATGTCGAAATAGCCGAGCTGACGACAAAAGTCATGACGAATCGACTTCACTTACCAGTAATGCGTATCCGCCAGTGCGATATATCCCAGACATGGTCCTCGATCCTTCCTACCTCACCGGAGTATTGCGGACGCGTCGCCGTTCGCGTCGCGTCTCGTCGCGTCTCGTCTCGTCGCACGCGATTCGCGATTCACGATACGCGATTCCCCCGAGTTGAATGCACTCGGGGCTCTCCTCGGCCTATCGCTTCTACACGCGCTTCTTGCCGTGCCGACGGCCGACCGTACACTGGGCCGGGTATACTCACCTGTGCTCACCTGGCTAGCGTAGATCCTGCCTGCGGCAGATGAGAGGACCTGTTCCTTCCGGGTTCCCTCCGCGCGATCGCTCGGCTCCTCTCACGATTTCCGATTGTTTCGCCGTCGCTCGTCTGGCTTGTCATGCTTTAACACTTGCTTACACCTGTTGGTCCCTTAGCGGATTCAGCTACCGCTCATTATAATAGAGCTCCCATCATGGGATTCTATTGAGGCGATGTCCATTTAATATTGACTGAAAAATGGCCTTTCGTTCTCTCCTATTTCCTCTTTCGAAACGTAATTTATGACTGCAATTCCTTCACGGAAGGAATGGTTTTGCTGAAGTGTTTAAAAATTTGGCCAGATACAGATCTGAAAATAATGTTATTAGACCATCAACAACTAACAATAAGTAGGACGCTCTAAATAATTGCTAGAATATTAAAACTGTTTACAGCATTATCAGCATGCTTGAGTGTTCTACTTACAATTAGTTACTTTTGATGGTCTAACAAAATTATTTTTCAGACCTGTATTTGATCAAATTTTTAAATATTTCAGCAAAACCGTTCTTTCTGTGTCATATTCAATCGTTAATTATTCAAAAGCTATGATTGCCTCGTAATTTTTGTTGAGGAAAAATCAATATCAACTCGTCCAAAGAGAATATGCGACGAAAAATATTCCAAAACGTTCGAGTTGAAACAACTTGAGGCACGAGCGTGTATATTACGAATGGCCAGGCAAGTTAAAATCGTTTACATCGAAAATCACAATCAAATTGGCGAATAGAGTGCCTCCTATCAGATCACGTAACCGTCCAAAGTGACCAGTCGAAAGCGAAAGGGACTAGACATTTTTCTTTATGACGCTCGCCAAAGAAAGAGAACCGAGGAAACGCACGCATGACGAGGCACGGGACTAGTTCTGGTACGGCGAACAAAAATCGAATAAACGCGTTTTATTTTCGATATGTATATAGCACATCGCGGCTTGGAAACAAGTCCGCACCTACGAGAGACGCCGTCCTTGCACGCTCACTTGCAGTACATTTCCATGCGAAACGCGTAACCGCATGCCAGTAATCGGGAGATAGATAGATAAGAAACCGTATTACACGGTGAACGAAAATTCTCTGAGCTAATGACGAAATTCAAATGCAAAACGGATCAATTGAACGAATATTTTTGGCGATAGACTCCTTCCGCGGATTATTATGTTCGGGAAGGAAGTACGTTTGAGGACGGGTATCAATAGTCAGTCCCGCTTTTCAAACTGTAATAATCCAATATCACTCCAATATTATTTTTTACATCGCAATTAGTGTCTATATTATATCAGTAGATTCAATAAAGCAAAATTTGCCATTTTATTTAAACAATTCTCCAAAAATTCAGTTTTATTAATTTTATAGGGGAAAGCGGGTCATAATGGGACCACGAGGTATAATGGGATACGGTCGATATCTCTTTACAGAGATGCTGCCATGTAATGAAATGTATGGAAATTATTACTTTTAGATGTCCCTACCCGCGTGCTGTTATCAGTTTCCATATTATTTTTAGCTGAAAGATGCTAGAAATTATTTAATGCGTTCGCGCTATGCTCTCCGCGACTGAGTTACAGTTTCTTTGAGACATTTACATATGGTAAACAAAGATAAAATTCTATTTTTTATTACCGTAAGTATATTTACGTTATTAAATGATCTTTTCTTGTCAATTTAGTAAAGTGTCTGTGCAAATATCGATTATCTGTAATGATTTATATTACCTAAAGTAAACTTATACATTTCAGGGCATAACGGGACAAATGTTTTATTTTTCCTTTTCATATGATATACAGTAGCGCTCATAAATATTTTGACTTTATTTGTATCATATATGCAAAGTATTTTCTTATAAAGATAACAAGAATAAACTTTTGTAGCGAAATCAATAAAAAAAGTAGTACAACTTGTTGCTTACATATGAGTCTTTTACAAGAAAATCGTATTTGAAGTGACCATAAGTATTTTGACAATATGTAAATTTTCAATTTTAGTCGGAATTTGTGATTAGAATTTCACTGTATTTCAGATTTTTAATGTTCTGTCTTCTAATACTTAGTGGCATATCCATTTGCTTTGATTACTGCCGTACAACGAGTTGGCATTGAGTCGACAAGCTTCACTATGCGCATAAGAGGGATTTTCGTCCATTCTTCTTTTAATATTTGGAAGAAAATTTTTTTATTTGTATATTTATGTCCTTTAACACGTCTCTTGAGCTTCTCCCACAAATGCTCTTGGGATTTAAATCCGGACTTTGACTGGGCCAGTCCAGAACCTTTATTTTTTTTTACTTTTTGGAAAGGAAGTTAGTCACATGTTCAGAAGTGTGTTTAGGAATCATTATCTTGCTGAAACAGCCAACCTCGACCCATTTTGTTTTTAGCATGTGGAAGCATATGTTGTTTAAGGATATCAGTGTATATAAAGCAATCCATAATGCTCTCCATGTGCACCAGCGGACCAACTCCGTCACGAGAGAAACAACCCTACACCATGACATTTCCTCCGCCATGTTTCATAGTTGGAATTTGGTACCTAACTTCATTTCTTTTGTTGGAATTCGACATGTTCGAAGACCTCCCAACAAAAGAAATGAAGTTAAATACTAAATTCCACACATGAAGCATGGCAGAGGAAATGTCATGGTGTAGGGTTGTTTCTCTCGTGACGGAGTTGGTCCGCTGGTGCACATAGAGAGCATTATGGATCGC
>NJRP01000315.1:172516-224277 GCA_003063835.1 Aphaenogaster floridana
TTTACGCCAATCAGATACAAGAGCTCACTGAGCGCTCAGTGAGCGGTTGTGCATCTGGATGCACCCATTGACGAGGCGACTCTCTCTATCTCCGTGATTTCAGGCCGCCGTACTCTTTATTATCACTGTGGCGCACGTAATCGCATGTCAAATACGCCGACTTGCACGACGCTCGAAATGCGGCGTACTCGCCGCGGACTCTGATCCATCGCCGATCGTATCCTCGTGGTAATCTCAGCGATAACTCGGAGATTCGCGCCGACCGTTGACGCCGCTTTTTTTCTCTATATATACACCTTTCTCCGCAAGACCTGACGAGTAAAAGTGGACTCGGCGTTTTTACACAATGGTGAAGTATTACGAAAACGTCACGGTCTTCAAGTTCGATTGGACGCAAGTCGTACGAGGATTCTTTCAGAGATATCCCAATCCGCACAGGTAACCGGACGCGTTACGTCACGCGCGTTATTCAAACACAAATATTATATAATGTCAAGTGTACACTGCACGGACGGAATTCACGCACAACGCGATTTCCAGTTCGCACGTTCTCAGCGAGGATACGATCTTGAGAGAAGTTACAAACGGAAAGCTCTACTCCAAGCGACTGTTGACAAAAACCAACAGAGTGCCCAAATGGGGTGAAAGATTCATCAGTAAAAACATCGTAAAAATCGTGGAGGAGAGTATTGTTGATCCGGAAGCGAAAACTTTGACCACCTACACGAGGAACTTGGGATATACTAAAGTCATGGTAGGCTAATCCAAACTGTGGAGAACTATAGAAAAATAGATGAAAATGTTATCGAAAAAATCTTGTTTTTAAATAAATTAGCTTGAGTAGTAATGATGTGTAATTTGTAGAATTAACTTTTGTTTATGTGGATTCTATTTTTGACGTTGATTGCTTCTTTAAAATGTTTAGAAATTGATAAGGGCAAGTAATTGTAATTATTGTCAATTAAGTTGAAAGATTACATATGTCTTTAACAGAATTATAATTTTTTACAGAGCATTGTCGAGAAAGTGGTTTATGAGATCTCTGATGAGAATCCAGAATGGACGGTTGCAAAGAGGTCGGCGTGGATCGACAGTCAAGTCTTCGGTTTCAGCAGGGCAATTCAAGCCTTTGGTTTAGATCGATTTAAGAAGAATTGCGTCAAGATGTCGGAAGGCTTTAATTACGTCCTCGCGAATATGTTTCCCCACACAACACAGTTTCTAAATCCGAAACTGTCTCAGACGAGTTTCTCCATGCAAGCTGGCCACAGTACTGCGGACGATGGTGTTACGACAAAGCCAAGCCTTGCAGAGGATTTACAGCATTCTTTACAGGGTAAAGCAGAGAAGGTGAAAGACGCCGCTAAGAAAGCCACAGACTTGGCAAAGGAAAAGGCAAGACCAATATATGCGGCTTGTCAACCCAACCAATCGTAAATTCCCGTACTCTGCAAATGCAAAATGCAAACAGCTGTATCTGTCATCAGCTATTGGATGTGAATAATGTCGTTTAGCGATCATGGAAATATTCACGGATAACACCGTATTATTGTGATGTATCTTAAACGAAACGATGGTAAAGCTTTAGAGACTAGTTCGAGAATGCAGTTATAATTTTACATTAATCGAACAGCACAGTTTAATGATAATTAGTGCAAAAAGAATTAGAAAGTTGATTGGTAACAATGAAAGTTGAGATTTAAGGTTTGCTAGACTTGATAGCACAAGGTTCTCAGAATGTCGTAATATTTATGTGTAAAATTTGCTAAAAATTCTTGCGTCTGATCCACTTGTATGTTATCATTCCTCTTAACTGCCAAATTGTTAAGTGTGCTATCATGTGATACATGCATGCACAGAGATGCGCATTAAATTACTTGATCATTTTTTACATGCAAAAAAACATTTTCTATTTCTTTTATAGTCGCGAAATATCATCTCTCGTATAAGATATTAAATGCAAGAAGCATTTTAATATGTTTGTCAACATATATCACGATGTTCATTCGCGCATTCCGTGCATACCTGTGTAAAGCTTGCAATTGACAATTTATAAAGAACAGCATTTCGTATACAATTATTAACGCCAATGAAAGCAATTACATACGTTACAAATACATTCAATGGGATAGTTTTACAATAAATTATCCTTTTCTTTGTTAATGTATTAATATAGTTTCTAGACATTCTGCGTTGGCACGGACGATATATTGACCAATGCACGTTACTGAAAGACTTGATTTCATACATTATTATGTCTTGGATATCATAATTTCAGCCACATATGTTTCTATAAATGGTTAGAACTGTGATTTAAGATTGTTGCACAGTATTTCTGTACTTTAAATATCTCTTTCTGAGCTGTTATTAAACAAAGAAGTTTAAATTATTAATAAATAAGTAACAACTGTGGCAATTAAATAAAATAAAATTTTCACGAATGTAATTCTGTTCTCACGCATATTTAAATAAAGTTTAAACTCCGTAATCTTTTTAAATGAGAAACTTGTAGGTTTTTATAATTTATATTACCTGTGACCTCTTTATGCCTAGGGATAAGTGATAATAGTATGTGTCTGAAGATGCTGTAATTTCCAATATGTGCCAATATTTGTAGAAAAAATTTAAACGAACATGTAACATATTGTAAAGTTACCTATCAAGATTCATGGTGCTACTCAAAGCTCGAGTGTATCGAAATATGTATATCATTTTTTTTACCATCTGTCAGATCACACGTCCTGAAACAAAGGAACTGAAAATATCTGAGATTACAATACGTACTTTTGAAATGATAATATTCATGAGAGAGAGAGAGAGAGAGAGAGAGAATATACATACATATATGTAAAATAAGAGTATCTTTAAAAATTATATTTATATAAAATATATATATATTAATATAATATATAATTTTTATATTTTAAAAATATATTACTTATCTTTATCGGAAAACGGATTTTTTTTAAATGAAACATTTTATTACAATTAAAGATATATCCGGTATTCTTGTAGCATTAGTAACTTTGTCCGATTCATAATATCAATAACATATCGTGACATTGTATACAACGAATTTTTTTATTCCGATTGCGTAATATGAGTTCATTCTTTAGGGAGAAACTGTCAATGAGGTAGGTAAGGCAAAATTGTTGATGTCGGTAAAGTGGAATACTGCAATCTTTGTGTCCTAGCTGAGATACAAACCGTGAAAAAATGCTACAACCAAAAGAGCCATAATATATTATCGGTAGAGTAGTCTCCTTTTTTTCCATTCGGTTTGTCGAGTCGAGTTGCAATCACACGTCGTGAATAATGTACATCGTTTTATAATTTATTAGAATCGTGCAATGTCGTGTAATAATGTACATATACAAATTACAAATTAATCGTTGAAGTTATTTATGTTGTCCTAGATATCAAAATTATCTAATGTAAATGTGATCATGGCCTCGCTACATATAAATCGCACAGTTAGTGATGCTACCACACAATTTTTTTCGTTAATCGAGAGATTACTTTCGTTAACTAGCACAAAACTCAGCGACAAGAAACAGATCAACGCATACCTAAACGATCTCAACGAGCTGGATTACAGATGTCTCGATATTGTAAATAATGACGTAAGGAATATATTTAGTATTTTGGTGTGACCGATACAAAATATTTTGTACTGTTTGCATCTCGTTCTATATTTTATTGTCACCTTATTACAACATTAGGACCGATTGTTCCCACTTCTTGGTAAGCTAACTAATAGTTAAATTATATGTTTATCTTTGTCTAATTTGAAGGAAAAACAAAGAGAGACATATGATTTAACTATTAGTTAGCTTACCAAAAAGTTGGAACAACCGACCCTGAGATGACATTTCAATCTATTTCCAGGCGGTATTATTGTTGGTGAATCAACTTTGCGCAGCTGTTCTGCCTATAGAAACATCTTTAGTCCAAAACGTTTGTAAATTTCTATACAATTTAACTCAAAGCAACATCAAGCTCCACGGCCGGACATTTGCAACTTGCAAACGATGGATCTTAGAAGCATTGGAATTTTCTGAACCACTGGCACAAGTTGATGTGTTAATCTCTATAAAAAGCTTTTTACACTTTGGATATTTTGACGACATCAATCATGTTAGTACATGGTTTCTTCCCCAGCAACGAACAGATTATTAAACTAAATTGTATCATTAAAACTAAGCGACTGCTTTATGTTTCAGCATTTACGTCTGTTACTCAGGGATAAGGGTTTGTTAATGAAGCATTTAAATCCACTATGTAACCCATGGTCTGAAATTAATTTCCATGCACTTGGATGTTTAGAAGAAATTGTGATAAATAAAAGTGGCAGTTATTGCTTATCGGATGAATTTACATATTTGATAAAAGATATAATTTTTAAGATTCTATCACTTTTACCATACCACAATGATGATAAGCTTTACTACAGTAAAGTATGTAATTTATTTTTTCTATACGATTTAAAAAGTATGTATATACTTTATCGAGTTACTTATTTTATAGGTCATACATTCATGCTTGCACATTTTGCATTGCATGATTTTTGAAAAATTGATTCCTAATACTCCCGATTTTGTTGGAGAGATATTAGGAGTGGTGCAAGCGTTTTTATTTTATGGCCTCAAAGGTTATTCAGTCGCGAGGCCGCAATTACTTCGTCCAGCTGCAATGAATCTCCCAGAACGTGTTCACGTAGTTCCCAAATGCAAGAATCTTAAAAATCAGAAAGCAAAACCCAAGAGGACACCTGCCAAAAAGACTACGTCCGATGCCGGAAATACTGCCCATCCAGAACATACAGGAATTTCCAAATATTCCAGTGATTCAGATACTTCAGATACAGAAATTAATAATTCTATTCATATTGATTCAAAAGTAAGATTGGGAGCTGTACGTTTACTGCAGACTCTTATAGAAATCACTCAGAGTAAAGAGATTTTTGGGTACTGGCCGCAAATCGTAGCTACCGGTTCACGAAACGATGCACGAGTACTTACAAGAAGTATATTAGTTGAACCTGTGTCTAAAGTACGACAGAATGTATTGAGTACATTAACTGAACTGCTGATAGATGCTAAACCATTTTTAATACACGCCGAAGATACCAATCATGCTTCTTTCATCACATTCTTCGGCACAGTATGTTTGATGGTCAAAGAACTGCATTTTACATTATCATTAATTCTGCTCGCTGAAAAAAATGTAGCTGTGTTAACGCACGCGTTAAAATGCACAGCAGCTCTTGTACAGGGCACGCCATACGAACGATTGAAACCAGGTTTAGCTACCAAATTAGTTAGGAATTGTAAACCGCACATATTTCACAAAGGTATATCTTGTCTTTTATTCTACATAATTTTTAATTATTATTTATTATTTTCATTATAGCTAAGTTATTTTCTTAGATCCGACTGTACGGGTTGCGGCACTATCCATTTTTGAAGCGTTTGCTTCAAGCGAGCCTATCACTCAGGAAATATTAAGCATATTAGCTAAGCAAACTGTGGGTGGAATGGGATCAGGAAGGTCGCAGTTTGATTCTGGCTCCAACAGTGATGTTGGAACAGAAGAAGAAGAAATAGATATCGAAGATGTCGAAAATTTGGCCAATAGCTGTAATGAGATTAAAATACCAAAAGATGAAAGCACTTGTTTGCTGGTTCGCATTTGCTTAGAAAATATATCTAATAAGGTGTGATTTACATTTAAAGCTTTTTGTAATTAACGCAGTTACTGGTCAAACTAGAAAATTAATGTTTGTTCCATTTTAGTCAGTTAATACACCTGTACGACTTCAGTCTTTAAAACTCATTGGAAGACTAGCATTCAATACAGGAAGCCTTGTATTTCCTCATTTGGAGAAAGTGACCACGACTTTAATTTCGGTTATGGAGGAATCGGAAAGCCAAGTGGTATTACATGCATGTCGGGTTTTAGAGATTATGTCCGGTTGCCTTGCAAATACTGAAACTTATAGCAATGGTATATTATTTTGGAACATTATATTTGAATCTATGATATCACTCGCCCAAGCATCGCAGACCATATTGCGAGAAGCTGCTTGCGATTGTCTAGGTAGTATCAGTGGAAATGTATTTACACAATTATCGGTAAGGATAATTGGGATAAAAGGGACATAATTATTCAAATTTTTACTTCATTTTTTCTCAAAGCAAATTGTATTCCTAGTACTTGTTAAAAAAATAAATTTTATATGAGCTAAATATTTTTCATGCTTCTCTGTTACATTTTTCTTATATTTGCAGAGGCAAAAAATTATATTAATAATTACAATACTATTTGGAGCAGTTCGCGATGAGGAAAGTGCTGTAAAGGCAGCCGGCTTACGGGCATTAGGGATGTTGGTAACTTTATCGGCATTGGAATACGACACCGGCTTTCTCATGGATCTGGCTGATACAGTTTGTTTAGCTTTTGAGGATAAAAATCTCGGTGTCCGTGTAAAAAGTGCTTGGGCATTAGCGAATTTGTGTGATTGTCTCTCCAGGCAAAAGTTAGTCTTTCAGACCTTTCTTCTTTCATTGTCTCTTTGCGGCATGTTTTCTCTATCTGTATAAATATTTTTTTTCCAGACAGCATGAAGATGTAGAACCACTTTCTTTAGAAGATTTATTACCCAAACTGTATCATGTAAGCGTCAAGGCTGCAAAAGACAATGATAAAGTGAAATGTAACGCCGTTAGAGCAATTGGAACCATTTTATATCTGTGCCCACAGAAGCATATACTTTCTGATACGACATTAGGATTGGATGCACTTATTAAATGTGCTGTTTTGGGAAACGATATGAAAGTGAGAGAAAAGTCCTGATAATTTTAGTTGTTATATATATTAATTTCTTTAATTATATATAATATTAACTCATATAATAAAATAATTAGATTTATTTATAACTAACTTATCATCTCGGTTGCTTGTGCATCAAATGTTATTATTCAGTATCTATATAGCGAAGTACCTTGCAATAAATATTTTTTAAATTTATTTACTATAATAAAGACAAATTTTATTTATAACATTAGGTACGGTGGAATGCTTGCCGAGCTTTAGGATTGGTTTTGAGCCACAATCCAGATGCGATATTGCCACCATCTTGGAAAGTACGTATTTGAAAAAATATGATTATAGTGAATTTATTTGATGTAAATATGTAAAATCAGATGTTTTTATAGGATCAAGTATTTCCAGCGCTTTCTACTTTGATATGTGATAGTCCTAATTTTAAAGTACGCACCAATGCTGCATGGGCATTGTCTTCATGTAATTGTTATGGCAAATATACTGTAATGTTGTGGAAGAGTATCGTATTAGCATTTGAAAATGCACAACATGTTCCAAGCTACGTTGAATATCCACATCGAGATGCATTGATTCAACAAGTATGGTTTCTTATACAATATTCTTGGAATTATTATTTGTCATATATTAACACAAAATATGTATTATTTTTAATTATTATTTAACAAGTAGAATATATATTTTTCAGCTGTGCCTTACTTTTGGTCGTGTCGCTGCCTGTACAGAAAAATCTGAATTGCAAAGTCTTTGGATCGAAATTGGCGATCATGTAGAAGAAATTTCTAATTTAATGAAGCAGTTTCAGGTATAACATGTGTTAAAATATAATTATTATAAAAAATATAAATATATCCTGCTCGTTATCTAAACAAATTGGGAATCACTGGCCTATTTTACTTATCACGATTTAGTGATTCCCAATTTATATAATTATTATATTAAATATATAGATTGAATATAATTTTTGTAATTTCCATGTATTGAAATCTTGTTGCAGGAGACTGTTTTGCCTGAAAAGCTGGGAGATTTAATTAAAGCAAAAGCCCAATTGGAACAACATATGAGGAATGCAGGTTCTGTCGAAGAACGGCAAATTGCTCAATCTTTGGCAAATATATTCGAGAGAACTAATCGCTATGACAATCTAGATGCCATTACATCTACAATGTAAATTTGTATAACTAAAACGATGAAAAATAAAATAATATAACTCGTTTTTCGTCATGCATATTTCTGCCATCTATTTACTGCAATTTATAATTTTTGCTAACATAAAGGAAGATCTTGATAACAAA
Organism: Aphaenogaster floridana; assembly: GCA_003063835.1. Classification (NCBI taxonomy): domain Eukaryota; kingdom Metazoa; phylum Arthropoda; class Insecta; order Hymenoptera; family Formicidae; genus Aphaenogaster; species Aphaenogaster floridana. Next base: position 180,655 of record NJRP01000315.1, read on the forward strand.
TATTTAAAAAATATTTGTATAAATTATTTTAACATCACTCACAGAAAATACATACAATATGTATGAACCTTGTACTATAATATAGCACGATATATGATTCTAATCACTGATAAATGATACGTTGATTATATATATCACAAATTTAACAAGAAATCTCAGAATGTTAATATACATGTCACGTGCCATTTTCACATTGAACGTTTTCGCTTGATACTTCAGGTGATACCTTTAATACATCTTGATTTTCTTCCACAGGTAATGAAGATTCCTTTTCTGTTGCTACCTTTGCCTCACATTCACTTATAGATACGTTCTTGGAACAACTGTCATCTTTTTCAATCACTTCACTACTTTCTACAGTCCTAGTTTCTTCATCCTCATCTGAACTATCACTCTCGCTATGCTTTTCATCCGCGACAGCATTGTCCACCTTTTTAGCTTTCATACGTTTCTTCTGCTTACGTCCCTGCTTTTTCTTCAATCTCTTGGCACGTTTCTTTGCCGTTGCCTCCTCTGCCAATTTCTTATTCTCTTCCAGCTTCTGATGATATTCTTCGTCCAAAAGCTCCTGCAATTATAAGAGAAAATAATTTTTAAAACAAAAAAAATTGATGATCTTTAGACGACCTTATATGTGTTATACAGCAATTACTTTATGCGCTTTCTCCTGAATAAATTTTTGCCGCGCGTATTCTTTACGTCGCAAGTGTCTGTACACATGAAACTCTCCGCTGCCTGCTCCGGCACTGCTACCCATAACATTACGAACAAATTCCGGTACGGAGGGTGTATTCTTGGCCTTTGGACGTTCCGGGAGCATAATCGGCTTATCCTGTATAATTAAAACGCGAATTAATATAATTTTGATCCAATAACAGATAGATCACTAGATTTCCTAGTTTACATTGATCGTTTGATATCTGTATCAAGTAGTGTATTTGTGTTGATCAGCTAATAATTAAACTAATTTACTAGTTATTTACTAGAAGAATAGAATAAAATTTATTTATTTCAAGCTTTTACAGCCAAGAAGGGACTTGGTTTACAATTTTTCCTTAGCCACACTCATACTTCCACACCTTTTTACTAAGGGAGCTTTCCAACAAGGGACACATATCGACACAGGAATCGTTCTATCCTTGTTTGATATTCAGTGAAAGACAAAAATAGAATGACTCCTGTGTCAATACGTCTCTTGCTGGAAAGCTCCCTAACTTATCTATTGCCAAGTTTACACCAAGCACTTGATACGCGTATCAAGCTGTGTATTTGAGCTGAACAGCCAATGATTAAACTAATTTACTAGTTATTTACTATTTGATATGTGTATCAAGTGTTCAGTGTAAACTAGGCATTCATCTGCCCCATCTCCTTCACAGTGAAGTGTGTGAAGTTCACACACTTCGGCCCGTATTCTGTACCCTCTTTTATCGATAAAAGTACCTTAAATGTGACTTCTCAGCCAATCAGGTTGGCTTCTAAGCCTCTTTTAAGCCCGCATCAGACTACCGACTGTGAAGGCCGACCCGACTGCCGACTTGAGTTAGGATCGTTAGGATCCAATCTAAACGCGAGTTGACCGATCCAGTCAGTCGGCACCTTATTATGATTGGTCGGTAGTCGTAGTCAGCAGTTGGGTCGGCTCTCATAGTCGGTAGTCTGATACGAGCTTTAGAGGCACTTTTATCAATAAAAGAGGGTACAAAATACGGGCCTTCTTCTTCCGACTCCCTATTCCTGTTCGCTTTTTCTTCCTTCCTCTTCTTCAACACCCTTTCCCTCTTTTTCCACATCTTCCTCAGAATCCGACTAGTTATTTACTATTTGATATGCGTATCAAACAATTGGTGTAAACTAGGCTGATAGATCCGGAAGTCTTGACGCAGATACTTACTACGTTCTTCATTAGCTTCAGCAGTTTTAACCTTTGCAGATCCACAGCTGTTTTTGGCACAACAGGCTTTTCTTCGTCCTTCTCCTTGTCATCTGACATCTTTCCGCTTCGTTAATGTGAAAAGTCGGATAAACTCGACAATACAAGCCTGCGTGTTTCTCTCTACACAGATTTTTTGGTTAGGCAATAACAAACAACCTAAATCCATAGATACATATAAACTAGATACCGTATCAAGGCAGAAAGTATGGTTATTGTACGGGCGTCGCCATATTGAGAATTCGACACTAGCACCTCTGAACTAATACCACAGTATAACCAGTAGGTGCACTCCATGTCGGCACCTTTGATCTCCGCGTGGAGATCACGTGACCATCCGCCATGTTAATAACAGGACTGTATACACGTTATTGTATATATAAATATCTGTAGCATTTATATGACATACTAAAGGTGCCCACAGACAGGACGCGTCAAGCGTCAAGCAGCAAGCAGCAAACCAATCAGCGAGGCGATATTCACAGTGGCGTAGAAAATATCGCCTCGCTGATTGGTTCCTGCTCGCTGCTTGACGCTTGACGCGTCCTGTCTGTGAGCACCTTTAAGGTAGAAACAGACAGGACGCGTCAAGCGTCAAGCAGCGAGCAGGAACCAATCAGCGAGGCGATATTTTCTACGCCACTGTGAATATCGCCTCGCTGATTGGTTTGCTGCTCGCTGCTTGGCGCTTGACGCGTCCTGTCTGTGGGCACCTTAACCTGGACGTTCTAATCATTTTCATCATTATTTGTGATGTTTAAAGTTGGGATTGCATGCCAATTTAATCTATTTCTCAAATAATTTGTAAACATGTTATCTTCAAAATGATCACTACACATTCTGTAACAATTGTATAATAAGTGTGCTTTACATATGAGATCTTCTCGAAGGCACGTGCTAGCCCATTGTTTTGCCCTTAAAAACATAATTTATTACAATGTAATTACAATTATTATCTTATTTTATAAGTCACACACAAATAGTTTAAACTTATTTTATAAGTTCATTTCATTTAACCTAACATAACTTAGTTTCTACATTACAAAAACTTACTTTTCAATATCTTTTGGATAACGGAAAAAACTACATTGTGAATTCGAACTGTTATTAGTGCATTGTTTAACACTGCACTTAATATATCGTTGCTTTTTTTAATCCATTTCTCAAGGTGCCCACAGACAGGACGCGTCAAGCGTCAAGCAGCGAGCAGGAACCAATCAGCAAGGCGATATTTTCTACGCCACTGTGAATATCGCCTCGCTGATTGGTTTTCTCCTTGCTGCTTGGCGCTTGACGCGTCCTGTCTGTGGGCACCTTCATAATCTCTGGAAAATGACAACCACAGATGACAACTTAGGTCTGGGCACATGTTTACACATATGCACGTTCCTGTCCCCTTGTATTTCATTGGATCCTACCAGAAACAAAAGCTGCGCAGCTGCACCTGCGCGACCACGCATATTTTCGCTGAGTGCCCCTACTGGTTATACTGTGCTAATACTACGTTTACGCGAGGCGTTACTTCTGTAGTAACTTACTATAATTATCGTAACTTACGATAATTCACTCCGCGTAAACGGGTTCAACCCGTTTACGCGGAGTGAATTATCGATAATTTGAGTAAGTTACTACAGAAGTAACACTCGCGTAAACGTAGTATATGGCTGCGTCCCGATGGAGAAAGAAATAGCGGAACGGAACAATAACGGAATTATTCTGATTGGTTAGTCTTGTACGACACAAACAAGCTCCATGGGGCTAATCAATGACTAAGTTTCCACCGAAGGGTTTGAATCGAGTCAGAGTCGGGTCAGAGAAGGGTTTAGGATCGAATTTGATGTTTCCACCGTAGGACAAATCATCCTAACCTGACTCTGACCCGATTCTGACCCGACTCTGACCCGGTTCAAACCCTCGGTGGAAACTTAGTCATAGACTTTCTCGTCCTCAGAACGTCCTCGACAGATTTTCGCCATAGGGTGGGTGCGTTCACTTCGCGCTCTCATCCAGGAAGAGTGAGAACACGATTGGTTATTCGAAACATGGAGGATTTTTGAATATTCCCGCTCATTGCGCGACTGCCTACCGGTTGTTATATATCGATTTCGAGAGACAGCTGAGCATTTGAAAAACGGTATCTCAATAAGCGTGAGAAGTGGTGAGAAGGCGATCAGGAACTGGGTGAAATAATTTTTTCAAAATAGGTATATATATCTCATATGCAAACCTGCTAATGACGAGCTACGTTTTTTCGTCAAACTGTCGCGATTTGAGAAAATTACTGGAACACGTAATCGTATCATCACATCTGTAACCTAACCTGCACGCGATTTTGTCATGTGAAACATACTATTTTATATAAAACGTCTGCTGTGATCTTTCTTTATAATAATAAATATTATAGTTAAATATATTGAGACATTATTAAAATATAATTAACCCTTTGCATTCTGCGGTAAGTTCAACATTTCGTTCCGACAATTCGGTAATTAGATAAAAGCCTTTCATTTGTGAGAATACTGGATTTTATTATGATATGTCGTCACATTCAAAGATTCTATATTTTATAATTTAATAAGATGTGATGTGTGCGCTTATTAGTCAAACATGACTTGATAGTCGAGTTGTTAGAAGAAAATGTCATGTCGAGTATAGCTCAACTTATGAATGCAAAGAGTAAATTTAGATGATTTTTTTGTAATAATTAAGGGAAATAAATTTATGAAAATATCCTAATTTATGTATTATGAAAATTTTAGATGATACACGTAAATATATTTGCGATGGATGATTCAGTTGTGGATGTTTCGCCACCTACTGTAATAGATGTTATCGATTTAACTAAAGAATCGCCACGCTCAGGTAGACCTTCAAGATCACGTCAAAGAGATGCCGAAGATGAATCTTCTAGCCATAGTGTAACCGAAAGTTCAGATCGTCACTTTAGAAGACCCTTGTCTCCTATAGTTTTAGGAAACACACCAGATAGCCATCAAATGTTTGTATATACCTTATTTACTTCTTCACGGAAAGTAGAGAGAGAATTTGTTTTATGGTTAAAAATATCTTTTTAGGAGAAGTCCTGTAAGGGAGAGAAGAGTGCCTCGTGCTACAAGCTCAAATGAAGTTTTGACCCTCGATGACACAATCGAAGAAAATAGTGAAACATTTTTCACAGTCGAGTCGGACAATAAAGAACTAGTACCTTTAACGTGCCCAATATGCTTTGAATCGCTCTCTTCCAGTTTAAAACCCATTACTACTCGTTGTGGGCATCTGTTTTGCACAGAATGCCTGAAAACGTTCATTCGTACATCTAAAAAATGCCCGACCTGTAAAGCAGGTATAACATTAAAAAGTTGTACTCGTGTGTATCTTTAACTATTATTATAACAAGCATTATAAGCTATTCTATATCTTTTTGTAGCCTTTTATTTTGGGATTATTTGTACATAAGTTAAAAATTATTGTAAATCTACTTCAATTATCTCTTCGTACATTTAAAAAAATATCCAACCTGTAAAGCAGTTATAACATTAAAATTTTGTACTTGTTTGTATTTTTAATGATTAACAAGCAATACAGGCTGTTCTATAACTTGTAATTTTTCATTTTGCGATTCTATTTATATATAAGTTGAACATTATTATAAACTTGCTTCAATTGTCTCTTTCCGCAGATGTGTTCTTATAATAGTTTTGTCGTTTAAGGAAAAACATGTAGATCTAATAGCGAATTCGATTACCTGTACTGGACTAATGAGTATTAAAAGCTGCTACGTAAAATGATTTTAAATGTAGTAGTATATAAGTATTTCAAACGATTATATAAATAATGATATTATTACGTTATTTAGCGTAGAATACGCATTAATGATTTCATCGTTAAAATGATTATATATTATATTGCATTTAGATATGTTCATATGATCGAATTCGCTAAAATATATATTATATTCATTTATTTTAAACTTATTTTATTTCTGGATATAGAATAGTAAATTTATAATGTGTGTTTAGAAGTATATATATATATATAAATATCTTAGCTAAAAAATTATTCAATTGTTGGATTTTGAAGAAAGTTTAATTTTCATAATGACAGTTATCAAACAATTATATAAGTCCAAAATTAATTTATTACAATACAATCTGATTGATTTTTCGTTGAAAAAATTTCTTAGCATAGACTTAGCAAAAAAAATATATGACAGTGAAATACTTAAAATATGTATAAATTATAATAAAAATTTTTAATAACATCTATAAAAACATTTGTCTTTATATCCATACATACATGAAAAGAGAGATAAATACAAATAATCTTTTCAATTCTAATTTTTTCAAATATTGAAATTTATGTTGATACCTATAATACATTTTGAAAATAATAATATAAATTTGTTATCTGCTTCAAACCTATATTAAGACCAAACTTGTATTAAGATATAATTAATTATATTTTTTAAGAAAGTAAGAGATTAATATTCTCTTCGCCAGTGAATAATAAACCACAGAGGAGATTTGTTTCGACACTACTGGCCAATTTTATTTTAATTTAAAATGTCACCTAGTGACATTTAATTTAAAATGTCACTAGTCGAAACAAATCTCCTCTGTGGCTTATATTTTTTAATTATCTTGAGCTGAATTTAATCTGATATATATATATATATATATGCGTGTGTATGCATATCTTATTTACACCGAAGTGACTATACAGTATATATTTATTTGATTGTTTATGTTAGTGTTGTAGCGCGTGACCTTGAGATATCTGTTAGCTCTCACGGGAGAATAATCACTTGTCATTCTCCACATAGATACAGCAAGGTAAACCTGTTCAAAAATAAAATTTATTTTAAATAGGTGTAGAGATTCTCTTTTGTCATTTTCAAAGAAAAAGAATAAAAAAATATAGACGATGTTTGCGATAAATGTAAAATTATCACTTTTCATTGGAACTGCTGTAGGAGTTTCAGGTGAGTAAAATTACAGGATTTGTCTCAATCAATTTTAATTTCTATCATAAGATTCATCTGTATTACATACAAATATCCGTTTGTAGTGGGAATGTGTCTCGAAAAATTCTTATCTCCTGTTAAAAACACACCTATCAACATTTATACATTTGGACGTACATATTTACGTCCCTGTATCCCAGGTAAGTTGTCCCAGTTATTTAGTTATGTACATATTATTAAGCATTTGTTAAGTGCGTCTATTATATAAAATTTTGTTCAATAGATGATCCGTATAATGAAACGCATGCTCAATATCAGTCTGCTGCAAAGGACGAATCATTTAACGACAGTACATCAAGTGATGCTTTTACACCCAATTGTCGGCAATGTCCATATCTTATATAAATTTCTACCACTTCTCGATTTAATAATTAAATTTTTTAAGTTTTCACAATTCAGTATCAAATCGGCATTAAATAATTTTGAAGTAAAAAATTAATGGCACGACAAAAAGAGAATAAAATGTTGACCTTTACGAGCTCAATCAGATAGATAAGGAGTTTGACAAAATCTGTTATAGGATACAGATACATATCTGCTTAACGAGTTCTGTAACCGCAATACAGAAGAAAAATTGATACACGACCCAGATAGCAAAGAGAATCCAAAAAAAATTCTTTGAATTGCCGAATTATGAAATGAATTCTTTTTCCATCCCATTTCTGTTCTGAAAACACTCTTCAGAGTTCAAAAAGAATTCATTTTTATGTCACCAATTCTGAGCCCTTTTTCAGATACAAAAGGAATTCTTTTTAAACTCTATAAGAATACTATTGGGAAGGAATTCTTTTTGAATTCATTTCGAACAGATTACCCTAATTCATAAAGAATTTAAAAAAGTGAATCCTTTTTGAATTCATAACGATCACCTGTGCTATCTGGGGATACTATTATATATTATATGTATATGAAGACAGTTCGAAACAATTTGACATTCAAATCTAATTTCAGATATCAAGAAGTTCAATGAAATATATATATAAGCATATATATGTTATATGTTTATATATATATATTTTTTTTTTATAAAAGCATGTATATTGTATTATATATTACATTATCATCATGTAACATCATGTAACATATTTTATACAACCTATATCTGGACAATTATACAAAACATCTCTAATGCTTTTTTATTATAATATTAAAATTTAATATATATTAATAATATAATAAAAAATAATATTAAATTTAATGATATTAAAATTTAATTATAATCTTTAAATATTTAAGATTACAATTAGCATTCCGGTCACTGGGACATTACCTTATATAATGTAATATAAATGTATATACAATATATATGTATGTGTGTGTATATATGTACATTTTATATATATAAATAAAATATATATAATATATTTTATTATTATAGTATATATATACAAATATGTATAAATATACATACATATCTTCATATCATCTTTGCTCAATGATAGTAACAGTTCAAAAAGGAATAACTTAATTTTTACATTAAATGATCTGCAAATCATTAAACATTAAACCATGTAACGAGTTCGGTGAATAAAATTGATTACAATTAGCACATTCCGGTCATTAGGACATTTATACTCTTTATATAATATATAATATAAATGTATATACAATATATATATATGTATGTGTGTATATATGTACATTGTATATATATATACATACATATCTTCATATCATCTTTGCTCAATTACAATAACAATTCAAAATGGAATAACTTAATTTTTACATTAACCCAAGGAGAACAGAAAAGTCAAAAATAATGTCAATTAGACATCATATTGACCAAATTTATACCATTTTTTGGTCATGATTGAAATCTCGATCTAAAAATCAAAAAGACATAATAAAAAAGGAGTCAATATAAAGTAATTTATTTAAGTCATCTGAGATCGAGATTTCAATCATGACCAAAAAATGACCTAATTTGGTCAATATGATGTCAAATTGACATTATTTTGACTTTTCTCTTCTTCTTGGGAAACGATCTGCAAATCTTTAAGCATTAAATCATGTAACGATTTCGGTGAATAAAATTCAATATCCTCTACGCGAAAGGCATCACGGAATTTCCAATTCCCATCCCAAATCCCGTTCGCGTCCCCGGCGGGCCCAAACTCGGCCGGATCGCCCGCGCCCGACGCTATAAATAGCATATGAAAATTTCGGCAAGTAGACTTCTTAATACGAGATAAACGGTATCTAGCGCGAGACTTTATCGCGATCGGACGGCGAGTAATCGGAAACTCCCGCGTATTATCGGCGCGGCGGTATATCGCGCCGTATCGGCCGGGCGCGCGGATTCGAAATCCCGCGCTATTATTGGCGCGACGTTACCCGACGGCGCTCACGCGCGCCGCCATTGGCCGGGCCGACGTCCAAGGCCGCGCCTACGTCACGACACGTCATGGCGGCGTAGCAGACGGACGGGGCACGGGTACGGTAGTCCTGGTCGGTACGGTGTACATCACAGCCAGCACTCTCGTGGTGCGCGGGTGGAAGGGTCGCGCGCTGCGATGCGGACGGTGCACGGTGTTGTCGTTTCGCGTATTGCGGCGAGTGTCAGCGCGTCTCCACGCTCGCGACGGTGTTACGTGCACTCCTGGCGCGCCGTGACCCGCGATTAGGACTCGCGGAGTCTCCAGGTCCTGGTCCTGGTTCTGGCTCTCGTCGACGGGTGGACGGACGGACGGACGCCGCGCACGTACAACGCACGCGCGCGCGCGCGCGGGCGCACACGCGGAATCGAGGGAGAGACAACCGAGTCCCCCGAGTCGCTCTCCGTGCCCGTGTCATTGACTCAGGGCGAAGTGTCAAAATCTGCTTCGTGCCCGTTTTCCGCCGCCCGCCCCCTCCCGGTCGAGCGATATTGAAACGGTCCGCGAATAATCTCGCCGCCCGGCGGATCCTCGTCGCTCGGGCTTGACGGAAGAGACGCGACGGCCGAGGACAACACACGGCGGCCGACCACGGAGGAGCCAGGAGCGTGTATGTACGTGACGTATCGGTGTGCGCTTTGTTTTCTTTCGTCTCTTCTTCCTCTTCTCGTGTTGTCGTCGAGGATCCCTCGCTCGCGCGCGGCGATATCGACGAGCGTTTCGCGGCCGCTCGCGCGAAACGCGACAGGAGCCGCGTTTTGCGACGCAGTGCGACGCACGCCAGTCACCCAGTCGCTCCTTCGATCCTTCGATCCCGTTCCTTCGCTCGCCGAGCGAACGAGCGTGTTTTTGTAACGCCCGATTTTCATAAGTTTTCCTGTTAGGGAGGGAAAAAAAACCTCTATTATCAGCCCGTATTTAACCTTGCGCGAAATGTCATTGGATGTATCGTTGACATTCGCGATTATGTTCGAGTTCATCCTTTTGTTTATTAAACTGCCGTCCGAACATTGCTGGATAGATCGTTTTAATCCGGAGTTAATTATTCATTTGTCAAGTACGTGTTAATTAGCTTGAATATGTTGGCAGACATACTGGTTAAATGAATACATGACATATGTATGCGTGTGCGTGTGTGTGTACGTGCGTGTGTAAAAGTTGCTGCTGCAAGCAGATTATAGTTATTACATAATTATGTAAAGAAGTTGCACTTATAGATGTTTTAGCTTGCAGTATATTTATGTGCATACATATATGTATGTATGCATATATATAATGTTTTTGTGCATCTACAACATAACTTCATACACGCTATTTATAGAGCTATTTATAAACGTAACACTTGTACGTCTGATTTCAGGCTATGCGCATTTTGATGTTATAAAGGCTGAATAATGCTTGAAAGATACGAATGAACATATAATACTACGATTGGTGTCAAGACACTCCCAAAAACGTAATAACCATGTATCCAAGATACACTTAATCCAATTTAATTGTCAGTGATTATTACATTTGGCGAGGTTTGGAGAGTAATGCCGGTTCATCAGATTAATGTTAATCCGCCGGATTGGCAACCACCATTGTCAATTGGTCCTTCCAATAATACGAGTCCCGCTGGTGGAGAGGCTTTATCAGAATGGATACCACAGGTGACCATTCGTAGAATTAACCCGCGATACTTTACTTAATTCTTTTAAGTCTTCATCAAAACGAAAATAAACATCTTTTATTATATGTACTTACTTTCGGCAAACTGCAGAGTCTTTGTGTCGAGTTCCCTCTTCACAGAAATGTTATCTAACTATAGTTTTGAATTATTTTATATGATTGGAAGTAAAAAAATTTTTTAGAAAGAACAATAAGACATAAAATTATAATTAAATAAAGATAATGTATAAGGCTCAAACGATTTAAAATCAACGAAAATTAATAGGGCATACAGAGCCAGGCTAGATATTAGTGCCAATAACATAGAATAAAAGTCAAATATAAAATTTAATACGTTTCGATCTTTAATTAGGTCATCTTCAGTATAATCGAAGAACAAAAACAATTTTATATTTGACTTTTATTCAATGTTATTATTGGCACTAATATCTAGCCTGGCTCTGTATGCCCTATTAATTTTCGTTGAACATAAAATTATATTCCTCAGTTAATTTCAAATGGACTTTGATAAAAATCTAACTTGTACAGAGATGTATGGAACATAATTTGTATAATGAAAAAATTACAACAAATGATCTACAGAAGCAATATTATGAGAGCAAAGATATAAAATTCAGCATTATAAAATGGAATATTCTGCTCTTGGATATTAATTTTATGTCACCTTGATAATTATTAATGTACCGTGATAACGTATTATCTGAAAAGTACTTATATGTAGACATAAATAATATAAAAAGATAAGAGTACTTTGATAATCACTTCTTCCTGCCGTGACTCATGGAAGTATGCTTATTTCAGAATTTTGCTTATGGTACAGTAGTTACTATTATACCAGATGATTGCCACTCGTCCGTCAGCACATTATCTTCGACCAACCATGATATTTGCAGGTAAATGGACCATAGTCACGTATGTATCATGTACGATTGTGCATCATACCATTTATAACAGCTACAAATACATCTACGATCTTTATTTCATTATGAGAAAGTGTTATGCATTTTGTAAATAGGATCTGCCATTGCGAGGGTGAAGAAGGCGCCCCTTTGTTAGCGCCTTGCTATTGCAGTGGCAGCCTGCGCTACGTGCATCAGGCATGTCTTCAACAATGGATAAAAGCTTCAGACACGCGCGCTTGCGAATTGTGCAAGTTCACATTTATCATGCATGCCAAGACAAAACCATTCTGCGAGGTAGGCGAACTCTTGCTCCTCCATAGGAAAAAATTTCTTCCGAGAATGAAAAGTACCGCGACTCAGTCGTGCCAAACATAAATATAATATCTTTGCAGTGGGAGAAGCTTGAGATGTCCGCGCTGGAAGTGCGAAAATTATGGTGCGCAGTCGCTTTTCACGCCGTAGCCGCGCTCTGCGTGGCATGGTCATTATACGTACTCGTTGAACGATCCGTGGAGGAGGCCCGTCGCGGATTCGTCGACTGGTCCTTCTGGACCAAATTAATAGTCGTCGTGATCGGTTCTACTGGCGGATTAGTTTTTATGTATATTCAATGCAAAGCGTATATTACATTATGCAGAAAGTGGCGAGCATTTAATAGGTAGGTGCTACACTTGGGTTTTTCCTGTCTCCCCACCTCCCACTTTTATGTATCGTCTCGGGACTGATTACGTCCATCTATTCCAGGGTGATATTTATTCAAAATGCTCCTGAGAAAGTGGTGCTTCCTCCCTCACCTACGGACTCTTTAAGAGAAGTTACCCTACCCCTGAAGGACCCAACTGCCTCGATGGCCGAGCTCAACCGCACCCTGTTACCCCGTACCATAGATCCTTCATGTGCCTCGCAAGTGGCGAAGCCCGACTCTGCCGCGCCACCGCAGAGGCACGATGCTCAACTGAAACTTTACGTATTCGACAAATTGTCTTCGTCCGAGGACAATCTATAATACTTCAGAGATGGTCGTTAAAAGTCGCGCGTTTGGAAGGTGATTAGCCAAATTTCTCGGTCCGAAATCAAGAACGCGTAACCCGGACGGTAAACGGATGATTTTTAGACTATACGATTTCGTAACTCGGAGCGGAATTATCCTTGCCGAAGTCGTCAAATATCCGCCCTCATGCAGCACCTTTTTTTCCCGAAACTTAGTACTTCAGTGCTTACAGTGTTGACAAGTGAGATAGAGACGGAAGTGTACAGCCCGAAAATGCTGGCGCTTTCTTATGTACATAATTATTGTATCTGTGATGTTATTAAATAAACTTTACCATATTTAAACGACCTTTTCAGCCTTTTGTAGTAGTAATCCACATCGACCGTTCCTCGTCTCGACTCTCCGAGGAGCAGATGGACGCGCGATCCGTATCTCTCGGAGAGAGAAAAAAAAACAATCCAATGATGCAACTGTGGAGGGGGATACTCAGAGGCGTATCTAGGGTATGGCAAGTATGGCACATGTTCTGGGCGCCATTTGAAGGGGGGCACAATTTTTATTAACTTGGTACGACTCAACGTCCTTCCTCGAGCACGATACACATCAATGTATATAAAAGCTAAAACAGCAGTCTAACAAGTTGCTACCTAAATTTTTGCGAGAAGGTCCATTTACTTCATTAAAGATGTATGTCAGACCTTCAAAAATAACAGCATTGCCATAATATTTTGCTAAGATGTTAATAATGTATTTCATTCCTACATATGAAATTTGAAGTCAATTTACCGTATCGTTTTCAAAAAAATTATTATTATAATTTCAAATTTCATATGTAGGAACGAAATACATTATTAAACATCTTAGCAAAATATTATGGCAATGCTGTTACTTTTGAAAGTCTAACATATTATCTTAAGGACTGATTATTCCAACTTCTTGGGGTAAGCTAACTAACAGTTAAATCATATGTTTATCTTTGTCTAATTTGAAGGAGAAACAAAGAGAGACATATGATTTAACTACTAGTTAGCTTACCAAGAAGTTGGAACAACCGGCCCTAAAACACACATCATAGACCAATTTGCATCAAAGAAAGCAAGGAAGATACAATTATAATTTTCATGTAGTAACATAATGTGATAAATAAAAGATTAAAAAGCTTGACTTGTATTTTTGAGCTGATATTATGGTAAGTTAAAAGATGTGTCATATCCCAAGTAGAACGGAACGTCATGATGACGTGAAAATGATGTTAAAATGACGCCTTTGACATCATTTTGATGTCATCATGACTTTCGTGTTCTACTTGGGATGTTTGGTCAGGGGCGCAATTTCAGTGCTTGTCATAGGAGCTATTTTCCGTAGATACGCCTCTGGGGATACTCCGTATATTATTATTTTTACTGTAGAGAGGCACACACGCGGAGGATTTCCGCGGGTCCGACCTGCGCGCGGCGCGGCTCGCGCGACGGCAGCGCCACTGGATCGAGTCGCGGCGACATCGGAGATTCCGGCTGCTCGATGCTGCCGTATCGATCGGTTGATCAGTGTCGCGCGTGTAGCCGAAACGTTTGGTCGTCGGATGGTCTCGTCTCGCGAGCGTCTCGACTCTCGACGACGGAGAGGCAGGCCGCGCAGCACCGAGCGGAGCGCGCGGCAAGAAAGACAGTGTGAGTCAGTGAGAGAAAGAGAGAGAGACAGTGAGGGAAAGAAGGAGGAGGAGGATAGGGTTCGCGCATCCCGCGCGAAGCGGTAAGGTTCCACGCGGTGTGCGGAGTGCCGGAGTGCCGCGGCCCGCGGAGTGCGGGTTTCCGCGCGCGGAAACCGCGCGTTACCCGGTGTCCGGCGCGGCGGAACGTGGCCGCGGGTGCCGACGCTACCGCTATGTAGCGCCGGCGGTGTGTAGATGAAGCGGCGGCGTATACCGCGCTCGCGTGCCGAGGGGAGGGTATCGGCCGCCGTAACCGCGGCTGCGGCTGCGGCGACGGCGGCGGCGACGGCGACAGCGACGGCGGCGGCGGGGGCGATGGGAATGGCGCGCAAATGCTGCGTGCGTAGCTGCAAGGCGGACGTGCGGGAGGCGCGCGCCAAGGGACTGCCGCTGCACAAGTTCCCCAAGGACGCCGCGCTGAGGGACAGGTGGTTGGCCAGCGGCGGCTTCGACGCGGGTTTCAGGCCGACGCCAGGCCAGGTCGTCTGCCATAGGCATTTCAAACGCGCCGACTACGAGGCAGCGCGGGGCGGTCACAAGCTCCTGCTCAAGAGAGGCAGCGTGCCCACGGTGTTCGCGGGCTATGACGATCATCCCGGTACGTGGGTACGTTCAGGCACCGGGCCGGACGGGACGGAACGTCCGTCCGCCCGGTGCCGCGAGAGCGAAGTGCACGTCGGGCGTAAAACGCAACGTAGTTGCGTCTCGCGCATCTGTCTCTCTCTCGCGCGCGCTCGCTCTCCCACCTCCCTCGCTCCGCCGGATCCTCCTCCCCTGTTTCCCTCTCTCTCTCACTCTCTTTTTCTGCTCCCTCTCCTCCTCGTCGCGTGTTCGATGCGTCGTGTTCGATGCGTATAGGACACTGTTAGGAGCGCCAGCTTCGAGCTCGCCGAGAGGAACGTGTCACGTCGCGCCGGCGTTATGCCGGTAGTTCCATGAGCCCGCTTTTCCTCGCGGCGGCACGCTGGCGTTCCCGACGGTGTCATCGTTGTTCGCCGGCGTTGACGAACGCTCGCGAGAGAACGGGATCGAGCGGTCCGCGACGTTCGAACGTCCGTCGATGATAACTCGCCAAGCCGGTACTCGTAAGCGAGACATTATTGTGATCTTTGTATGTTACAGAGGTATGACATCAGTGATTGTATACACAGATACACGGACAGTATCTATACACAGTCGCTTGAAGGCTTATACATATATGTGTATTAACTTTAAAATATCAAGGTCCATATTCTGAATCCTCTTTTCGATAAAAATGTCACTAAAATTGGTTGAGAAGGATTCTTATTGGCTGAAAAGATTTTTTAGAGGCACTTTTATTGATAAAAGAGGATTCAAAATATGGGCCTAAGTGTTAAAAAACAAAGTAGTGGCAAATATATCGATACTGGCAAATATATGCACTTATTATTCTACTGTAGCAGAAATATACACAAATGGCGTATATTCTAAAGTGCCAATTTTAGTTCATGTTGCAATAAATAAAAATTATTTTACTAGATGACATAAGAGTACTCGTTTATTTTTTATATATTTGAAAGTTCTTTGTGTAGTTTTGTCAGTTTTGTGACGAATATTTATTTTAGGCCTTGTAGAAGTAAAGATTATATTATAACCTATACTTTTGTTTTCTTTATTTCAATTGAATAAAAAATGTATCGAATTATACTCAGCTCAATTAGTTAATCATTTGTTAATGAAATGTGCAATTTGCAAAGAATTTACATCGATGACTTTTACTAAAACGTTTTAGTACATGTATAGTAATAGTAAATTGCTCATTTTTATTTTTTATTAAAACCTTGACTAATTATATTTATTATATATTATATTTACTAATTATATTTAAGTGTGTACAATTACTGAATTTTACGCTTTCATTGTAACATATATATCACAAATCCGATTTGTATACATATATATAGTGTTTAAGAGATTCACGTGACCTTTTAGTGATAGATTTTTTAAATTTGAACTTGATCTTTCCTTAACGAAAAAATGTTGGAAAATAATTTGTTTTTTTAAATTCATTTGATTTTTATTTGAAATTTAGTTTGCGAAAAGTCTTTCTTCGTAATTCAAATATTTTTACCCATGCGTATCGATATTTTCAAAAAGAACCGATTTTAAATCCATTAAAAATCTATTGAAAGGATAAAACATTCAATATTTTAGGGTATCCTGTGCATTCTCATCAGTTTATCTTCACATCCAGATTTAGCTATTTTTATGAAAATAAAAACGTTTTCTTTTCTTAGGAAGATTACAAATTTCTTAAAATAAATTTATCGGATTTTATTTTATTTTAGCTTAAAATAAATTTATCAGGTTTTATTTTATTTTAGTTGATTTTTCTTAAATGACATAGATAAAAATGATATCTAAATTTAAAAAAGATATATATAATTAATAAATAATAAATTTAAGATGTATATAATTTTTATCAAAATGAGTGAACAATTATATTCTTCCGCATTTTCAGATCCAGTTATCATGTCAGTAAAGTCTTCTACATCTTATGCTCAAGAAGATTTGGACCTGATCAATTCGGAAATATTAAATTTGGAACATTCTGCTTCACCGTTATTATCCGAGGCGAGAACACCTAAATCTGACAGTTGTGGCGAGACGTGCTACTCTAGACCTGAATCGTCGGCAGACTCCTTAAATCTACCTGATAGCTCGGAAGTAACGGATAATGAATACAAAGCGATGATTCCGAAAGAAGAGAGCAAGATATCCGTGAAAGATAAATCGATCGAAAATTCGGATAATAAAGTGACTACTGTAGCGATGCAGCTTGGTATCGTCGAACCAGAAACAGCAATGAAGTCTGATGCCAAAGATCTAATGGTAAAGGAAGAATTAAAATTACCCGGCAACAAGGAATTTGACAAATCGGAAGAATTGAAACCAAAGGTTTTGAATCGCGGTGGCATGAAATTTTTTCCTGGTGCCAAATTGGAAGCAAAAGACTTTAATGAGAAGTGGCAAGTATTGTCGAGTACAATTTCAATAGAAAAATATATCAGAGGAGGACATGAGAAATTATTGTGCAATACAAAAACTATAAATGCTTGTAACGTAAACAAGATGTGAATTACGCATTTAAAAGTTACATTATTAAAAGTCCGGATGAAACAAATACATATTGATTAATATTTATACGCAGGTATTCTGCAAAAGTGGTAGAAACAGATTGGGATGAAAGGGAAGTTTTAATTCACTTTGACAAGTGGAGCTCGAGATTTGATGAATGGATACCAATGGACAGCTCCAGACTTCGTGTATTGCAAACCCCGCAAAAGTAAGTTGGCGTTCGAATTTAATCATTGGAAGTGTCATAACGCATTGGTGATTCCTACAGATTATTTAATTCACTTCTATATTCTTCTCAAAGACCTAAAGATCTTATCTAGCTATTGTGTTTTGTCTTTTCTTAAAGCGAACAAGCTTGGATTCCGCCGTCTCCGTAAGTGAAAATTGTGTTGACGAATAGATAGTTCTAGTATTCGATAGTAGTAGTGGCAGTTTTATTGTTTTACATACTTGTTTATGTGCTGCAATTAACAAGAGTTAAATATGAAATCTGAAACCTCCACATTGATTACTTTTACAAGGGTGATGGCAAATATGGTCGAATATCTCTAACAAAATACACAAATAAAATTTCACTATGTACATCGACTGTGATTTCTTGCTACATAAACAAAAATGTGATATAGCAAAAATAAAAATATAATTTATCGTTACAGATAAGTGGGAAAACAGTAGAAAACTTTCTTTGATTTCATTACGTTGTTCAATATGGTGCAATACTAATAGTGCATCGCATCGTGTCTCGCATGCGTTGCTTGACACAAACGTGCATTGTTAAAATTATTATTGCATTCTGCTATCCTTTTTTTCACATGTCAAACGCGTTATAACAAATTTTTCTGCCGAATTATTGCTGGATCTGTTTTTCGAATCCAGACGAGTCTCCAACACAGTCACAATTGAACTTTGACAACTTGGGACTCTTGGGAGCCAAAGTTATAGTTCGGGAGAGGGGGAAGAAAAATGAGAAACCCCAACGACGCGAGACTCGTATTTTTTCTGCCTCTCCCCCACCCCAACCCCTCTTGTAGTTTTCCCTCGTTTCCCTGAAACCCACGCTTACCCACGCTCGTTCTGCACTCCGTTCACGTGTATAATGCCAGGATTTCGCACCTGCAGGGAAGCGAAGATGCGAGAGTTTTCCGTGGGAGAGCGAATACTCGCTACGTGGGCAGACGGAAAAAAATATCCAGCCAAAGTGAGCGCGGTCCTGACGAATGGTAAGCGACCTAACCTAACCCCTAGCCGCGAACGGAAAAGGCTAGACTGCGTTCCCGTAGATTTGACGTTTGACTCTTCAGGAGCCTGTAGATGTAACGTTTTTTCTATCCCGAGGTGGTCCCAAGTAAATCTTTTTTGCAGACAAGTATAACGTGCTGTTCGACGATGGATACGCGAAGGTCGTCAAGTCGTCGAAAATGACCAAGATCGCAGGAAATACAACCAAGGTACACATATTGCCAGATTGAGGTTATGTTGTTGTTTCTTAAGTCGCCCAAGGAAATCCTATCCGAGTTTGTAGAGCCAAATGGTGCCTTCATACTGGATCATTTTGTATTATTTCCTAACTGTTATCTCAACAAACTATGAGAGTGTAAAAAGTGATTCTATGGTAGAAATTTGGAACAAGCTGTGTTGCAGATGAAATTTTTTAATTAAGATTTTTATATTTATATTCCATAAGATTTACATTGTGTTATATTCTATCGACGTTATTTGTAAGTTAATTCTTTATTTTACATAAACAGCCATTAAGCGAACTGGATGGGTATATTGGTAGCAAACAAGAAAGAAGGGATAAGAAACGGAAGCACACAGTTATGGAGTTGTTTAACACTCACTCAAGGAGACGTACAAAACATGATGCCGAGAAAACACCAAAGAAGGAGGAGACTGTCGTCAAGGAAAGCGGAGAAGGTTCTACAGAGAACAAGATCGAGGTGGACGGTACCCAATATGGTCCCTGTTACGATCCAGGGACAGATTTGTTAAAAGGCTTCGAAACTAATCCCTCAAAAATCAAATCGTATTCAAAGAAGAGCAAGAAGGAAGTGCCCAAGAACGATACAGATCTTGAGGAAAACGTTGGTCCCGAATGGATTGATGGAGAACCACAAGGAATAGAATCTTATATTGTAGATGGCAATGATGGTGAGTTATAATACAATTTTAATAAAAATATTTTTACGTCTTGTAAACATGTTGCAATAATATTTCTATGTAACATGGAAATTTATGTTTCAGGACCACGCCGATCTATAATAGTATCAGACAAGAGATTACCTCCCGGTTGGGAAAAACACTTTACGCAAAGAAAAGCTGGCACGTCTGCTGGAAAATGGGACGTCTTGTTTATACAGTAAGATGAAAGATATATTTTATTCAATAATTATTAAATAATAAAATTTGTATATAATCCATATTTTTCTTAAAAGTAAACAGACCGGGAAGAAGTTCAGATCGAGAAATGACATCAGAGTGTTCATGGAGAACCAAGGGCAGTACGATTTTGACCCTGAAAAATTCGACTTCTGCATACATCGCAGGAAACGAAACCACACGCATCGCGTGAAACAGGAAGTTACGCCAGAAGTACCAAAGAAGATCAAAACTTTATTGCCTAAAACGAAAATGACCACACCTGAAAATGCATTACTTACTACGGGGACGAGCAGTATCGACACTCAACCTATCGCGTCGACGCCTACTACATCTAATACGGATGGTGGTAAAATTCCTTTTTCAATATATTATGTTTTAATTCGCATCACATTTTAATCTTTGCAATATGTCTTACATTTCACTAATTCACCAGAGATGATCTATTGTAAGTACTTGTAGTTATTGTACTTTTACAAAATTAGACTCCAAGCAAAGGAATATAGACTTATATATTTTTACTTTTCTAAAGATAAATAAATCTTTCGTTTATTTCTGTGAAATTAAGTAGATTATATTGAGTTGAGTATTATAAATGATGAATTTTTTAAAAATATTTAATAGAATTAAATCTATGAATGCTTTGTAATACAATTTATTAATAGCCGTCTTTATTGGGCTTCGTGGTGGACTTCGTGTGGAAATGGAAGACAGCGCTTATAAATGTCCCAAGGAAGGATGTAATAAAAATTTTCGAAAAGAAAATTTGCTGCAGATGCATATCAAGCATTATCATCCTGAATATTCCAAGTTTCTGGGCTCTACTCCAAAAGTTGAAGATTTGGCTTACGCGAGAACGATCGGGGAATCTATAGAAGATATAATTCCCAAAAAACCAACATTCTTAGAGAAAATCAATAAATCCGCGAAAAAGAAATCTCTTCCTGAGAAATCACCGACTACTTTATTACAATCAACGCTAAACACTATGCAACCAACATCTCCGTCAATACCTGGTTCTGTAATGCCGGAAGAAGAGGAAATGGATCAATCAGAAAAGTGTAGTGATTCGCAGAAGGAGGATATGAAAATTGAAACAATGTCATCAATATCTAATCATAGTATGGAGATAGACGACGATATTGAAAAGAAGAGGGAAAATGTCTGCGCATTATCTCCTGGTACATTATTTGATATGAGAGTGAAAGAGGAAAGAGCGCAAGGTGGCATTAAAACTTTGTTGCCTGTAAGATCAGTTGCAACATCGGAGGTGCAAAAAGCCGATAAGGCAAAATCTTCGGATGAAATAGCGCACGGTGTAAAAAGTCAAAAGAGAAGACAACTTATCGAACCTAGTGTGGATTTGCCGGCTAAAACAAAGAAACGACATGGTAAGAAGCTTTCATGTTTTTAAAAAGACAATTTATGAAAGAAAGAAATTATACATAGCATTCAATATTTCTTTGGATAGGTATGTCAGATCTTACCGATAGTTTCGGTGATCTAGACGACAGTGCTATGGACGTCGAAGGACCTACGGCACTTATGTATAGATATAGTCGTAGGAAGTCTGACTCAAAGAGCGACGAAAATAGCCAGAATAGTAAGTGCGAGCGTTTTGCCGTACCTTACAAAACGATGCGTTATGAAAGCAATTGTTTTGTTGTGCTTTTTTTTCTAATTTAATGCTATTATATATACATGATACATGGGATTCTTTAAAGCAAAATATGTTGTATGATATTTACTATTGTATTATTTCTGTTGTTTCTTAGGTCAACTAAATGATTCACGCATTGAAAAAGCTGATCCCTTAAAAGGGGATGTAATCAAAACAGATATTAATAATGATGCAGAAGGTATATTATTTTTTTTTAATCTTTTATTGACTTTGTTTCATGATTTCATATATTGCCGATTTTATTTTCGCTGTGTTACATTTTACTTTATATGCTCACAAGAAATACACATGTATTTAATGTATACCTCTCATCACACATGTCTCTTTACTGTAAATATTTTTATATAAATTTTTTATATGAATGTTGTGATGACTTACTATCACAGAAAGCGAAGGAGTGATGATGATGATCAATGGCGAACTGGTAAAGGTAGAACAACTTCGAAGAGAAGAAATAATAAATTGCACATGTGGCTATATGGAAGAGGACGGTTTAATGATACAGTGCGATCTTTGTCTCTGCTGGCAACATGGTCATTGCAATTCGATTGAAAAGGAAAAGGATGTACCTGAAAAATACATTTGTTACATATGCCAAAATCCATATAGACTACGGCCGTCTAAAAAATACTTTAACGATCAGGATTGGATTAAGGAAGGAAAATTGCTAAGGTAACTTATTTACATTTATAGATTGTGTGTGATTATAATTATTTATATATAGTAATCTGTTTGTTATTTATCGATCTTTTAATTTACAGCTTGTCTAATCGAACTCGGAATCAGTATATGATAAATCAAAGGACTGCAATGCTAAAGCGTTCTTATGACTTGGTTGCTGCACTGTTACAAGTGCAACAACTTCTTCACAGTCTACGCGTAAAAATCAACGTAGCACAGTAAGTTGTATGTCTGTCTACTTGAAAAAATTTATATCTGCACTATAGTGACTAATTTGCTTGAATTTATATAGAAAAAAAGATCATCCGAAACTATATCTTTGGGCCAAGAATTGGGAGAAAATGGATGTACCAAAGATAGATATGGAACCAGTACCAGTGATGGAAATAACTAAAGCAGGAAGTTTTACCGATACAGGTTCGGAGATTCCGCGACGTGTCGAGACGAAGGCGGATATCAAGTTGTCTATGAAAGACGATCAGGATGAAAAATCAATTGCTTCCGATTCGGAATTGATGAAAATTTTGGAAGAGGATAGCACACATTCTGATGAATCCAGAATTATCAGCAAGAAGGAAGGCTTGATAAATACAAAGGACAGTCATATACTTTTAGACGCGTTAACGAGTGGTAACTCGGACATAAAAGAGAAGAACATTGCTACATCAGATATTAAAACGGAGAGCGCAGGTACAGTAATTCAGTAAAATAAAAAAAATTATTCATTCAGTCCTTCATTTTTTAATTGACAGCATTGAGCCTTTCACATAAAAAGAACTGTATCTCAGCGTTATTTATTATATATGACATTTCTTATACTATGCAGATTTATTAGCTGATAAAACCATTATTGGTAATCCTGCATCTGAGAATCTTAATTCTGCATCGCTTATTGACAACGTCCAACGAGAATCGACTATAACCAACGTCGAAAACGAAGTCTCCGCACTTCCGCAGCCTTTTATACCAGAGCCCGAGGCGCCGATTGATCCAGCCGAATGCCGAATGCGATTGTTGGAACATATTGAGCATTTTCAATGTCACATTGATTCGAGATTAACGTCCATAGAAGCGCAAATTTTTGGTATGTAGCTAGAAAGACATTAGAGAAACACATATTAATACACATTTATATATTTCTCTTCGATTTGTGTTACCAATGCGGGTAATTGTTCCATCATACTAGGAATATAAAATCAATTGTTTAAGATGGTTGTTAAATTCACTCTTTCGCGTTTAGAATTTATTAAGATACATTCAACGGGTGTTTATTAATGTGCAGCTCTAGAGGCGATGGATCCGGATGAACTCGTATCGGATCCGCATGTTCAACCCCGTACTAAGCAAACGGTTCAGATGCTCCTTCGTGACTTGAACACGGTCCGGAAACTGGCAGCACTATGTTGAAAAGACGTTCTCAGGCTTGAAGGCATAATTATGATACACTTACATATGTAGATAGATATTGATATAGGTAGTTATAGATAAATTTGTTTTCGATTTGTGTTATCAATACAGGTAATTGTTCTATCATACTAGGAATAAAATCAATTATTTAAGATGGTTGTTAAATCCCTTGATTTCGCATTTAGAATTTATTTTTATTAAAAAACTAACAATATTAAAAGAGTAAAAAGATATTTTTCAAATTGTTCGTTCATGTGTGTACAGGGCCGGCAACTTAGCAGAATTCTGAGTGTGGAGTTCTGCTATCGGTAAGGTGGGAAGGGGGGGAAGGTAGCCAGAAAAACTAACAAATTTTTACAAAATAGGGCCTTTAATTTGTTGAGAAACGTAAACGGTCCTCTACCATATAATGTTACAGTCCATGGCATATTGATAGCTCTCGTCGCAATTCATAAATAATTTTGGAACAAATTGACTAAATTCCGAGTGTGGAATTTCCACACTTAGATTAATCCAAGTGTGGAGCTCTCCACATACTCCATATATAAGTTGCCGGCCATGTGTGTGTGTATATATATATATATATATATATATGTGTGTATATTTTGTATTCTTATGTTTCGTATGTGTTTATACATCCTAGTGACGAGTGATAATACAGTCCAAACTTGTCTTTAAATTTATTAACATGTACATTTAAAAAATTGTATAGAATCCGTCATTATCTGAATACTTTTCCTAGCCATACATATATTTTCAAATATGAATTCTGGGATATATAAACCGTACGCATTGAAGTATATTTATTATAGATATTCTATTGATAATTATTTTACTACGTTTTCAGTGATACCATTAAATTTATTTATCCCAAGTTTTTATTTTATTAAATATATATACATTATATTAAATTATGAAAAAAAGAAAACATACGCAGATTATAGTATCTTTGCAACTGTAATATTAGTGACAAATTTTGTGAATAATACAATAAATTTTTCCTTAAAAATTGAACAAATCTGAAAAAATAATTTTTTAAATCTGATCTTTTCTTACAATCAAATAAAAGATATAAATATTTCATATTTATATTTGTTTAATATCATCAGTCTTATTCTTAATATTATTTGTTTAAAAATACGTCGCCTGAAATATGACGTTCAACCAACTTATATTTGTTATTGCGAGAAATATCATCACATGCCTTGATGGTCGAAATTGTCGAATTGGTGGACGCCCGCACGGATTGATGGGAGATCCAGGTTCGAATCCTGGTTGAGGTGTTATTTTTCGCAATAAACTCTTTACAGTTTTTTCGGGGAATGGGGGGATCTTATATATAGATGCTAGTGAGCATTAAAAATTATTAAATTGGTCGTCAATTTAATATGTGAATTAATCATTCTGGCTTCATGTAAGGATTGTGTTTCAAGACCGACGAATATGCGGCGCGCAGTTCGCATGAGTAGGAAAATTCACAAAATTATTATTATTAGGCACCAAGATCCGCCGCGACCGATATGGGCTTTCTTTCATATTTATAAAAGATATAAAATTGTATAAATGTATACATATATGCATATAATTATATATATATATATTGTATATGCAAACTGTATATATATGTATATACAGGGTGTCTCAAAACTACCGGAAAATATTTTAATAGCATATTCTGGAGGTAAAGTAGAGTAAAAAATCTTAATACGAAAATGTCGAGGCTACAGTAGTTTTTGAATTATAACCGATCAAAGTTAACCAGTAATTTCGAGTAGAATTCGCGCGCTCAGGTCCGTAGTTACACAGACACGCGCATCGATCTGTTATTAATTTTCACAGTTAACATTGATTTTTATTACACAGCTGATTATTAATAGCATTAGTAATTATTATTATTATTAGAATTATTAAATTTAATACTTGCACACATGTGAGAAACAAGGTTTTTTGCGTTTTTGACATGACAACTAATTATGAAAATTAATTATTTTATTTTAATGAAATCGTGTGATTATAATATAAACCAAGGAAATGAAATTATATCGTCCATATTTATTCAACAATTTAAATTTTTATTAAAATCGCAAATCTTGATTTATAAAAATTATACAATTTTACTTCTCTCAGGACTTGGAAACTTGAGAAAGGATATACTTGAAAAAGGAAAATAATAATTAAACAATTTTCATAAAAATCTTTGTTTTAAAAACAAAGACAAATATTACTTTTTTGAAAGGAGCATTAGATTTAATAAATTTTCTGTAGGTGGAGTAATTAGTAAAGTATTTAAATTTTTATTAAAATAAAGGATAAAATAATTTGCTCATATAACACACAATTTATTATAATAATAACACTAATAATAATAATTTATTAACAATAATCTCCTCAATGTTAATAACTTCTTAATATTAGGTATTATCTGATATGAATACGTGACTAATCAAATCATTTTATCCCTTATTTTAATAAAAATTTAAATACTTTACTAATTACTCCACCTACAGAAAATTATTAAATCTAATGCTCCTTTCAAAAAAGTAATATTTGTCTTTGTTTTTAAAACAAAGATTTATGAAGATTGTTTAATTATTATTTTTCTTTTTCAAGTATATCCTTTCTCAAGTTTATATAATATGGATGATGAATAAATATGGATGATTTAATCTCATTTCCTTGGTTTATTATAATTACACGATTTTATTAAAATAAAATAATTAATTTTTATAATTACTTGTCATGTCCAAAACGCAAAAAACCTTGTTTCTCACATGTGTGCAAGTATTAAATTTAATAATTCTAATAATAATAATAATTACTAATGCTATTAATAATCAGCTGTGTAATAAAGATTAATAACAGATCAATGCGCGTGTCTGTGTAACTACGGGCCTGAGCGCGCAAATTCTACGCGAAATTACTGGTTATCTTTGATCGGTTATAATTCAAAAACTACTGTAGCCTCGACATTTTCGTATGAGGATTTTTTATCTCTATCTCCAGAATATGCTATTAAAATATTTTCCAGTAGTTTTGAGACACCCTGTATATATTATCTACAAATAGCTGTATGTACATACATATGTATACATAAAAAATATATATATAAATGAATTTAACTCAATATGTAAAATATTATTACTACAAGTAAATCTGTAAAATAAATAATAGTAAAATATAAATCTCTTCGTAGTTAGCGTGAAACAGAAGGCGAATCGATCAAAAATTGTCTAACCGGTGTCCAAACTCTCGCTTGAGGAACTCTAATCACCCATACCACAGATATTACAGGTTCGTTCCTTGTATAGCCGAAGTTTTAATACCCTTCATCTTTTCTACTTCTCTCTGCAACGTCTAATTCTACATCTATCATTTTAAATGCTGTGGGTACTTTCCATTTAGTGACACAAGTGTCCTTCTGTCTTTGGACGTTTTCCAACAAGAGACATGACAGTGTAACACAGTGAATCATTTCATCCTTGTTTAACATTCGCAAACAACAAGGATAAAATGATTCTCTATATTACACTGTGTCGCCCTTTGTTATGAATGCACTGAATGCCAAGAAAGACAAAACGACGTTTGTATCAACTCGTGTCAAATGGAAAACACCCAATATAGCGCGGTGCAGCTGCAAGGAATAGACCCGATGTTATTGTACAGACATGGGCGCCCATGAAGGGGGCAAGAAGGGGCATATGCCCCCCTGGATTTTTATTTTTTCAATTTAGAATGATTTCATGATTGACAACCAGATTTTAACTTAAAAATGTATGTCAGACCTTCAAAAATAACAGCATTGCCATAATATTTTGCTAAGATGTTTAATAATGTATTTCGTTCCTACATATGAAATATGAAGTCAATTTACCGTATCGTCTGTAAGACGTAATATAGACGTCTTACAGACGTTATAATAATAATTTTCTTGAAAACGATACGGTAAATTGACTTTAAATGTCATATGTAGGAACGAAATACATTATTAAACATCTTAGCAAAATATTATAGCAATGCTGTTACTTTTGAAAGTCTGACATACTACCTTAACCAATTTTTGTTTGAAATTTGTACACTTAAAAATAAAAATCTGCATAAATATTTCTTTAAAAAATATTTGAATAACGTTCGTTTGGCAGAGCCTTACAAAAATGGTACTCCTAAGCAGGGTTGTGCCGTAGATTTCAAGATTACGTCTACATGGATTATTTACATGTTATCTACGTGATGTTTACACGAACTTTTTTATGTAGACTACAATTGTAAACTATTATAAGCTGGATAACATAATGCAAAGAAAGAGCAATTAAATTATAAAATAATAAACGTATTTAACTGTGGTATTAATTATAAAGATATTTAACAGTAATTACAAGTGAAAAATCAAAATGCAAATCTCTGATGTCTGATAATCCATAAATTATTGATAGTTTACATAGATGACACGTTAAACATAGTTTACATTGTTTACGTGTAGATGTAGACTATTTTACGCGTAAACGCCCAACGCTGCTCCCAAGTATATTTACATTTCTGCCCCTCCTTGAAAAAAAGTTGTAAGGGCGCCCATGTATACAGGTGTTCCGCGTTCCGTGTTCCGTTCGGTCCGCCTCGAATCGATGAGAATTCCGCACGGTTCGGTTCGTTCGGTTCCGTTAATCCGTTCAGTTCGGTCGGTTGAGTCGGTTCAGTTTGTCCTGGACCACGGAGGCGTGAGGGTTTTCGCGCGCGTGCGCACAGGGACGAATCTCTCTCTTTCGCGCATGGTGCACGAGTCTCTCTCCGAGTCAGCGGCAATGAAGTACATCCTGGTGACCGGCGGTGTGATCAGCGGCGTGGGCAAGGGTGTCATCGCCAGCTCTTTCGGCACCATCCTCAAGCACTGTAACATTCGCGTGACGTCCATCAAAATCGATCCGTACATCAACATAGACGCCGGGACGTTCTCGCCCTACGAGCACGGTGAGCGGAGTGCGGCTTCGACGTCGCGAAAATTCCACCGGGATTCCGTCAGACTCGACATCACCCACGATCTCCCGACAGGAAAATCGGCCGATCGCAGCAGCCGCGAGGCGATTTCGACAGTTTTTTTTCTACCGGAGATGATTCCGCACCTCGGCCCCCGTTTCCTCCCATTTCATCGAGAATTTTTTCGATTTCTATTCGAGAATGCTAAGAGTTATTTATTGTATTTATTGTATTTATTGCATTTGTTCGAAGAGAATGTCGAAAGGCCGCGAGTCGCGAGGTTAAATTCAAACGGTCTCACCGGCACCGAATCCCGCCTGTTCGCCTCCAGCGTTCTCGTCGCCGACAGCGAGGGAAATGGCTGAATTTGCCGTCCGAGTGGAATCTGACGCGTGGTTGTGTGATAAAATCGCCCGATCGGACGCCGCGGTGTGCGCTAGCGATCCTTTCGTGGCGGTAAAATTTCCAGCCATGTGCCGCATGCGTCGCCATTTTCTACGCTGTCGCACGTCATTCGGTTGATTAGGCCGGTTCTACAATAGAGTAAGCCGTTAAGAAATTGATCGTTCACAGTCAATTACTCTCCTCACATTCGACTGTGATTGGTCAATTTCTTACGGTTTACGACTCTATTGTGGAACCGACCTTAGGATCTGTCCAGACTCCAGACGAATGGCCGCGTCAAACCGCGGAGAAGTCGAGCCACGTGCGGAGCACAATGACAGAAGATTCTTGATTTCGGGCTCGATTTGTTTCCCCCGCGCGTACGCGCCGCGGGGATGTCTTTAGGGCGACCCCGATCAAATTCCGATTAACTTGATCGGCGATTAGTTCGACCGGCAGAATTGCCTAAAACGAAATTTCTAAATCGGTCTAATCTGACCTCTTTTCCATATGTCAAAGAACGAAGATTAACGGTACGATTCATAACGAAATAATTTAATGAAATAATACAGACGTAGCTTGTAATAGTTAATTATTAGGTGTTAAATTAATCGATTAAGTTAATCGGAGAATTTGGTTGAAGTCACCCTTAAGTCCCTTCCGGTTCCGGCACGTGTATTTCCTCCGCTCGATCACCGCAGTGGAAAGAACTAGCGAATCGTTATCGTTTTTTAAATTTATAGCCTTGGCCTTGCCTCATCCGCAATGTAAACAAGGAGCGATAATTTTCATTAATTTTACGATATTAGGTCTGTTCTTTTTAGCTGAACTTCTTGCACCGTTTATCTTTCCTCTTTTTCTCTCCACGGTGGAGGAAAAATAAACGGTGCAAGAAGTTCAGCTTAAAAAAAAGCTATTGTCACCTTGATCTACGCGAAGGATCTATTTTTCCAATAAAAATTGTTTATATAAACAAATATATAAATAGATCTTTCGCGTAGATCAAGGTGACAATAGCCCGGTTTTTTTTTTAGCTAAAAAGAACAGACCTAATATTGTAAAATTAATGAAAATTATCGCTCCTTGTTTAAAAAACAATTTATACCTTGTTTATATAAACAATTTTTATTAGAATCAAAGTATAAGAGAGAAGATTTACATTTAAAATTATGTTTCATTTTTATGATTATATTATCGTTAATTAAATATTTCCTGCAAAATTATATATTATTACTAATAATAATCTTGTTCTAATCGTAATCAATTTAATGATATATATAATTTTGCGTAATAAAATAAAATAAATTATTATGTTTAGACTTTGATTGGAAGAAAAATGTAAAAGGCGTAAATAAAAAAAAAGGAAAGTTAAAGAGAAAAGAGTTGGAAGGTTCAAAAGAAAAATCAATGGCTTATATTTATATACGTTTTATTTTTAATTACATTGTTGTTAATTAAATATTTCCTGCAAAATTATATATTGTTAAATTGATTATGATTAAGATTATTACTAAATTACTTATTATAGTTCTAATTGCATTATAGACAAAATTTGATAATATGTTTAGAATATTTGACGCCAATAATTGTTAAAGTATAATAATTATTATGAACGCTTATGAATGGTTGGTATAGTGATGTTTGCCGCTTGTTAAGAATGGTCTCTAAAGTCCAATGAAACATAATGCTTATCGCATGTCTCATTGTTCAGCCAGATATGCGATATAGGTATTCCTGGAAGGAAAACATTCTTATGTTACTGGTTTTCTATAAACATATCCGCCTTTGTTCCTTTACCTTTGCTCTCTTTCTCTCTAAATGTGCTGATGAAAGGTTTTCTTGCTATAAAACAGGTGAAGTTTACGTACTCGATGATGGCGGGGAAGTGGATCTGGACTTGGGGAATTACGAACGTTTTCTTGACATCACTCTTCATAGGGACAATAACATAACAACTGGAAAAATTTACCAGTCTGTTATTACAAAAGAACGAAAAGGAGATTACTTAGGAAAAACAGTACAAGGTTATAAGTCTATTTATAATATTGCAGATATTTAACCCAGCGAGAAATGATTAGTTGAATCGATGTCGATTCGATGTCAATTCGTCGATGAATGATCGATGTCAAATCTTGGTTGATATTTTTGTCATTTTCGACCTCATCATAATTATTTTTATGTTAATTGAGCAATTGCAAATATGTCTATAAGATTTCTATTGTCTTTCGGCTAATTCTACATTGAATACACAGTATATATGTATGTACCACACTTTCTAACTTGTCTCAATTTGATATAGAATTGATCGAAAGACAATAGAAATCTTCTCTATATTCGCAATTAATATTTTATATTTGCTCAATTAATATAAAGCAATTATGATGAGGTTGAAAATGACAAAAATATTAATCAGTATTTGACATCGACCATTCACCGATGCATCGACCGCGAATCGATGTCGATTCGACTAATCATTTCTAGTCGGGAATGTACGATGAGTTATATAAATAAATAAATTGGGTTTCTCCGTTTCTTAGTGGTGCCCCATATCACCGATGCTATTCAGGAATGGGTGGAGAAGGTCGCGAATCAGTCTGTAACAGAAGATGGTGCTAAACCAGAGGTATTGTTAATACATAATTATTATTATTATGTTAGATAATTGCAATTAAGTATGGTTACATAATAGCATAACATTATTTAGATTTATAAATATAAATTTATAATAATTTATTATTTATATTAATTTATGTGTATTAAGGAATATTATTTGTATACATATATAAATTTATAATAATATAATTATTTTAATTGAATGATATGTTAATAATTCTTTTATAGGTTTGCATAGTCGAATTGGGAGGCACAATAGGGGATATAGAGGGAATGCCGTTTGTAGAAGCATTCAGACAGTTTCAATTTAGAGTGAAGAAGGAAAACTTCTGCGTTGCCCATGTATCTTTAGTTCCACAGGTAACTGTTATATGCTCATAATCTTTACATCCCCATATAAATACCTCTTTCACAAATATGTTTAACAATAAATACGCGAATAATTTTTGCAAAACTTCATGAATGATTTTTATATAGGAACAATTTCCTCTGAATTACAGAAATATAAATATCTTTTAGCCAAAATCGACGGGTGAACCTAAGACCAAGCCGACGCAATCCAGCGTCAGGGAGTTACGAGGATTAGGTTTGTCACCCGATTTTATAGTTTGTAGATCAGAAAAGCCTATTGGCAATTCTGTCAAGGAGAAAATTTCGAATTTCTGCCATGTGGCCCCGGAGCAGGTAATTTATACAAAATTAGTATTGCAATATATGTTATGTGAAAACATTCGTGATAATGTTAATATATCTCTGTATTTTACTACTTGGTCAGGTCATAACTATTCACGATTTAACGTCCATATATCGAGTGCCGCTTCTTATGGAATATCAGGGTGTCATAGAGTTTCTCAATGATCGATTGCAACTGAATATCGGAGTGCCGCGTCCTCGTTATTTTATGCGAAAATGGCGAGACCTAGCAGAACGCGTGGATCATTTGCGCAAAGACGTTAATATCGCTCTAGTGGGTAAATACACGAAACTCGAGGACTCTTACGCCTCTGTTACGAAAGCGTTGCAACATGCTGCCATTGAGGCCGGATATAAACTGAACTTGACGGTAGAGTGTCGCAATTATTAAAAATATATGATTATGTATATATATGACTCGCATATACGATATCTACGAGAATATATCTATGATTATTGTTACAGTTTATAGAAGCTGCTAATCTAGAACAAACTACACTATTGGAAAATCCAGTCTTATATCATGAAGCTTGGCAACAGCTTTGTAAAAGCAAGTAAATATATTTCAATATAATATTTTTATATTTTACTTTTCGATATGTGTTCATAAATATCTATAAGATTATATTATTTTCAATACAAAAAGACATACAAAGTGTGTAGTATAGAGACTCTCTTATATAAAATAAAAATTACAATATCAAGATCAATATCACGGGCTTATAAAAGTCTTTCAATACAAAATTAAATGTATTTATTGCGTCTAGCGGCGTTATTGTACCGGGTGGATTTGGAAAAAGAGGAATGGAGGGAAAAATGAAGGCCTGCGAATGGTGCAGAACTAACGACAAACCATTCCTTGGCATTTGTTTGGGCTTACAAGCGGCGGTCATCGAATTTGCGCGAAATGTGTTAAATCTCGAAACGGCAAACACCACAGAAATCGATCCAAATACTAGTAGTCCCGTAGTGATTGATATGCCAGAACACACTCAAGGTATAATGGGGGGAACGATGAGGCTGGGCAAAAGACAAACACGATTCTACAACAATAATTCTATTTTAAGTAAGTATTAGAATCCGTTGAGACTGAATTCAATTTTCTTTGGATATATGTTTCATTTATAATTGTTTATTCTTCAGAAAAAATGTATGACAATAAAGATATTATAGAAGAAAGACATAGGCATAGATACGAAATAAATCCGGATTACATCAATGATTTAGAAGCTGCTGGTTTAAAATTCGTAGGTAAGTTAGATCTCCCAATAAAATTAGTTTTTTTGTTAAATATAATGCGTGATTTAGGTTGTACATAATTAAGATAATATGAAGCATGTGCAGCATACAATGTTCTTGTAGGCCGCGACGATGTAAATATACGAATGGAGATTGCCGAATTGGAAGGACATAGTTATTATGTAGCTACTCAATTTCATCCTGAATATCTGTCGAGGCCGTTAAAACCATCACCGCCATTTCTTGGTTTAATTTTGGCTAGTGTTGGCAAACTGAAGCAGTACTTAGCACGAGGATGTAAATTTTCGCCACGTCAACTGAGCGATAACGAGTCAGGTAACGAGTTAGATAAAAAAAAGATAAAAATTAATATATATTAAATATATGTGAATAGTAAAATAGATATAACGTATAAAAGTAAATATGATACTATGTTTAATATAATTATATTATTATTATATAATATCAGTAGAAAGAGAGATAGTAATTTGCATTTTAATTTGCATGAAATTGTCACGATTGACATATTTGTATGGATTGTTACAGATGACGATTATATGATGGAGGAAATGACGAAATTGCACTTATCTAGCGGTGCAAGTAGAAGCGGTAGTAGTACATCGGGCCTTAATGATTAGACTGCAGCTTCATTTTTCATTCATTTCATTCCATAATTTTATTACCTCATAATCTGATCCATTACACTTTTGTCTGATCTCTCCTACTTACGTAATTCACGATTAAAAGATTAAACATATGTGATTATTGTCCATTTCTACCAATGTAGATTAATCTCGGTTTAACTTAATCTTTATCTTTTTCTAGTTCTAAGAATTAGAAAAAGTGCAAATTAGGAATTTACACAGTGCTTCCTCATCAATTTAAAGGGGGTCAAATTAGAAAGAGGCACAATGCATCATCAACATTTTAGTTTGTTCACAAAGCTTCCTCTATAAGGAAGTTTTTTTATTTTTTTTTGTTGGCTTCCTCATAGAGGAAGCTTTGTGAACCAACTAAAATGTTGATGCATTGTGCCTCTTTCTAATTTGACCCACTTTAAATTGATGAGGAAGCACTATGCAAATTCCTAATTTGCACACTTTTTTTTAAACTTTTACAAATAATTTGGCCCCAAATTCAATACCAATCTTCTTTTAATGATGCTCTATCGATTAAAAAACAAACCAGTATCTCCAAATTTGCGGAAGTTACAGCAGTAACTCGTAGAAATGTAAATTTTCGACGTTTTAGAACATACTAAATACATTGGCATTAAAAACTGAAAAAAAATTTTTTTCACGGAAACAGCTTCTATGAGGAAGCAAAAGATAAAGAGTAAGTTAAACCGAAATTAATATTAATCTACATTAGTAGAAATGGACATGTGTGCAATGAACTTATTCAAATAATGTACAATATTTTACAAAAAATATGAAATGTATAAGAAATGTATGAGATGTTTGTAATGTACATCTAAAACACATATGAAATTCATTAAATATTATACAAGTTTTATATTTTGTAATAAATTATGTTACGTTTTAATAAAAAAAATGTGTATATACTGGACATCTAAGAGATCTTTAGAAGCAGACAATTGCAATAATAAGAAACGAATTCTCTTTAATCATAGCGATTGAAATATTTTAAATACTTATTGCAAAA
Organism: Aphaenogaster floridana; assembly: GCA_003063835.1. Classification (NCBI taxonomy): domain Eukaryota; kingdom Metazoa; phylum Arthropoda; class Insecta; order Hymenoptera; family Formicidae; genus Aphaenogaster; species Aphaenogaster floridana. The sequence continues at coordinate 216,070 of NJRP01000315.1, forward strand.
TATACTGTAACGTGAAATATATTACTTTTAATCTTTCTTCTTAATGCCTTTTATATTTGAGAAATATACGAGTCCTGGTTTTGAGAAAAAAAAATATGTACAGCTAACAAAATAATTTCGTAAATTTTTAAATCTATGCTTTTTCGCGGGAAAGTTCGAACTGGTTCTTTTTGTCAAGTTAAATGAAAGCTGATTCGTTGACATTGGACCAAGCATATTTTATTGGTTAGGAGTTTCACTCGACGCACTTACCTTTCTTCATCATCAACATTCTATGACACTGTTTTTTACAAAGTATTCCCGCCAAATGTAATATCTTCAGACGCTTCAGGTTTAATGGCGTGTGATGGTTTGTGTGATGATTTGATTCTCAGTTCGCCAATTCTGTTACAAAAATAGAAAAACGATCGTAGCTATATCAAGCATCTTGCAATAATATAAAAGGAGGATTTCTCTCGGCGAAAGCGTATCGTAAACAGCAACATGGTAAACTTAAAAATTATATATTAAGTTTGTTTTCTGTTCCTGGCTGCAGTTTATCTTTTTCCTTCCAATGTGGAGTAAAAAAGATAAACTCTGAACTGTGCAGCCAGTTCAGGAACAAAAAATAAATCCATTGTTACTAATGCATATCAAGTGCATGCATGTGAAGCAAATAAAACAATATGACATAATTATAGATGCAAATAAAAGAGACGTTTAACAATCATACATATTTAATGTATTATGTACATAAAAATTTTGGAAACATGTATGTGTGTATGTATATATTATGAAATTATATATATACATATGTACATATATAATTATATATAATATGTAAAGTAATACATAGTTTTATAGTCTCATTATGTACATGCATTGAATAATAATATGATTTATTAGATTCATAATTAAATGAGACATATATATATATATATATATATATAACATTTAATTTCATATACACAAGAGTCAACAAAGTTCTCCTGTACATTCTGAACGACACACCGATGCAATGAGTCAACAAACCTCTCCTGCACCTGATATAGATGAGCCGTTTGAAGATGAATCTGATTTACTTGATGGAGAAAATAATGCTAATAATCAGGAAGAGGAAGACGGGGAGGAATTATTCGGAGATAATATGGAAGCGTAAGGATATTATGTTTTTAAAGTATTCATTTCAATATATGAATATAGTAACTTGAAACAAGTATAAATCAATATTTGATATCTAACAAATAAATGTTAAAAAGCTTTACGAATCTTGAAGAAGTGATTTATTTTGTTGAATTATTTTATGTGAAAAAGAAGGAATATGTGATAATTTACAATAAAATTATATATTTTATGTATAACAGAGATTATCGGCCTATGTCAGCATTGGACAGATATGATCCTAATTTGTTAGATGACGAAGAATACTCAGAGTTGTCTCAGGGTGAACGTGTAGCTGCAGAAGTAGAAATGCGAAAGAGGGATCGTGCGGCTGGTATCATAAGGGATGATCGCGATCTTCTTTATGGTAATTTTGTTTTATTACTTGTTGACATTTAAAGACAGAACAACAATTTGTATATACAACAAAATTAATTCTGATATAATAAATTCTATAAGATTCTAAAAACGTATTTATAAAATTATCGAACGTCTTTGTACAAACGTTTTCCTTTTAGATGAAACTGATGAAGAAGATGTGCAGGCACGCAAACGACGTATGGCTGAAAAGGCTGCCACTGGTGTATTAGAAGATGTAGAAGTAAGAATTTTTTAACCATTCCGCATGAAAGAATCTTGTGACAATTAAGATAACGAACTTTATTTGTTATTTTAGATGATCGAGTCCATTGAAAACTTAGAGGATACCAAAGGACACTCAGTAAAGGAATGGGTTATGATGCTAGGACCACGAACGGAAATTTCGAATCGCTTTAAAAGTTTTCTTCGCACTCATACAAATTCCAAAGGACAATACATGTATAAAGAACGTATTCGTCATATGTGTGAGAGTAATCAGGTACTATATCAAATCTCTTACACATAATTCTGATAATAAAAAATTTAATTTTAAAAGTTTTTTTATATATTTTATTTTTATGCTATTTTGGAATCAGAATTATTTTATAACTTTTGTAACAATCTTCCATATTTATACATGAGATTTTTTATTTCTAAAGAGATGAAATGTTCTTATTTCAAAATTTCCAATTTTTTTATTTAAGAATTTTTATTTTACGAGAGATTTTATGTTTATTTTATTTTTATTTTATGAGAGATTTTATGTTTATTTTAATAGTCCAGTTTCATAGTGGAATTTCCCATTCTCGCCAGTAAGGAACATGTTTTGGCCTATTTTTTACCAGAAGCACCATTTCAAATGCTCGATATATTTGATGAAGTGGCGAAAGAGTTGGTACTTACAATTTTTCCCAGTTACGAGAGAGTCACGTCGGAAATTCACGTGAGAATATCAGAACTGCCATTGATCGAAGAATTACGCACATTTAGGTAAGGATCTACATTTGAGATGCATTATCTAATTAATATCATTTTATCCAGCTTATGATCTCAGCGATACAAATTAATAGAACATGCATGAAATTTAATGTCTCTTTTACTTTGTTACAATAGAAAACTTCATTTAAATCAATTGGTCCGAACTCTTGGAGTTGTAACGGCGACTACAGGAGTCTTGCCACAATTGTCGGTGGTGAAGTATGATTGTACAAAATGCAACTATGTTCTCGGACCGTTTGTCCAATCTCAAAACACAGAAGTTAAACCAGGCTCCTGTCCTGAGTGTCAGAGTGTCGGTCCATTCACGGTAAATCGGAGAGTTCTATGTTTGATTCTTACATCCAATTATTTAAACATTATCGCTTTTACTTATGTACGATTGAATGTGTCGCGTGTTTCAGATCAATATGGAACAAACTATATATAGAAATTACCAAAAGATAACGATACAAGAATCCCCGGGTAGAATACCCGCTGGCAGAATACCGCGCAGCAAAGATTGTATTCTGCTGTCCGACCTCTGTGATCGTTGCAAACCAGGAGACGAGATAGACGTTACAGCTATTTATACCAATAATTATGACGGTTCTTTAAACACAGAACAGGTGAGATTAAATTTTTTACATATTAAGTATTTAATTACATCTATCCGCATGATGTTTATCACATTGTTAATCTGTTCCGCGTTGTGTCTCGGAAGAATAACTTTTTACAAGGTATAAAATTCTAATTTATTGTGTATTCTGTATTACAGGGCTTCCCGGTATTCTCCACGGTATTATTAGCTAATCATTTATTTGTCAAAGATTCGAAAGAAATTGTAGACTCACTGACAGAAGAAGACATCTCGAGTATACTCGCCCTGAGTAAAGATCAACGCATCGCGGATCGCCTCGTCACGAGTATCGCGCCTTCGATTTACGGTCATGAGAACATCAAGAGAGCCTTGGCACTTTCGATATTCGGTGGCGAGCCGAAGAACCCTGGTATTCATTTCTTTTTGGAATTATTTTGTCAATTTATATGTTCTATCTTCTATTATTTGCATTATATTGTGACATGTAGGCAATAAGCACAAGGTTCGCGGTGATATAAACGTTCTGCTTTGCGGAGATCCTGGTACCGCTAAGTCGCAGTTTTTGAAGTACGTGGAGAAGGTGGCACCGAGGGTTATCTTCACCACAGGTCAGGGTGCTTCGGCCGTTGGTTTGACCGCTTATGTTAGGAGATCACCCATCAGCAGAGAATGGACGTTGGAAGCTGGGGCTTTGGTTCTCGCCGATCATGGAATATGCCTCATCGATGAGTTCGACAAAGTACGAACTTGTATAATGTATTATTTATGTAACTAGTAGCACGCGCATTGATAATATCATAAGTATTTATATAAGTATCGTATTTTTATATTATCAATTGTTAGAGAGAGAAGAGAAGAAGGAGGGATAGAGAGAAAGAGAGAGTAATAATCAGTATTTATAGCTTTCATATTAATATCTATCTAGACTGCTTATGTAACATTAAAATTACATATACATCTGTATAATTTACGTTATAATTTGATGAATAGTTATTACAAGCAATTACACCATGTAATTTCTATTTTTCCTAGATGAATGATCAGGACAGAACATCTATTCACGAAGCTATGGAGCAGCAGAGTATTTCTATTTCGAAGGCCGGTATCGTTACGTCTCTTCACGCTAGATGCGCAGTGATAGCGGCATCTAATCCTATCGGTGGTCGATACGACCCCAGTATGACCTTTGCGGAAAATGTACGTACTTTTAGAATCTTTTAATTTTGTTTTGCACAAAATTGTGACCCATAAATGGAATTGTAAGATATAAAATATATACGATTATGGAAATAGAAAATTATAGAATTGTAGTATTATAAAATTAGAATCTTTTTCAGATTGAAAAATTATAAATATGTAGGAACAAATTGTAATTATGTACATATTAAATATTAAATTGCATACAGGTGGATCTATCAGAGCCGATTCTCTCGCGGTTTGACGTATTGTGCATAGTCAAGGACGAGATTGATCCAATGCAGGATCGTCATCTGGCTAAGTTTGTCGTAAATTCTCACATCAAGCATCATCCGACGGATAGTGCGGAGAGAACGGAGAGGACGCAAGCTATAGTGTTGGATCCCGCTACACAAGGTCTATTAATTCCACAAGATCTTTTAAAAAAGTATATCGTTTACGCGAAGCAGAACGTACATCCAAAACTGACCAGCATCGATCAGGACAAAGTGGCGAAACTGTACAGTCAATTGAGACAGGAAAGCTTGGTGAGTCAGTAAGACAAGAATGTTACCTATTTATATATTTTTTTGAAAAGAAAATAAGAAAATATTAAATATTATTAAAAGTTTTGATGCATCGCAATATTATTTTTATTTCGTTACGTTTTAGGCAACTGGGAGTTTGCCGATCACTGTACGCCATATAGAAAGTATTATTCGTATGGCAGAGGCTAGTGCCAAGATGCATCTGAGGGATCACGTTCAGGAGAGTGACATGAACCTAGCCATCAGGATAATTCTCGACAGTTTTGTCGACACGCAAAAATACTCTGTTATGAAATCTATGCGTCAGGTATCTCTTCACACCCATTTATTCGTTTGCCCTTTCAATCTATATTTATTTTTGCTTTCAATCTTAAAGACTGAACTTAATGCACACACATCCCGTTACAGACGTTCCAGAAATATCTATCGTATAAGAAAGATCACAGCGAACTCCTATATTACATACTACGACAAATCACTTTGGATACGCTAGCGTTTCAAAAAGCTTTGCACGGCGGACGTATAACGACCGTCGAGATCTCGGAGAAGGATCTATTGGAGCGGGTAATGCAGACGATTACATTAAATTTGACATGTTTGAAAATCGTATAAGGAGTTAACAAGTATATGACCAGTTAAAAATTATGTCAAAATCATTTGGGTTAAAAAAAACTTCTTTATCTTGTCCCAATTAGTTTAAAAAAATAGTTTACACAGAAATCTAGCTTACATTATATGTTCACATAACTTTCATTTATTTTTACGTCCCTGTATGGGAAATAAAATTTCACGCTATCAGTATTTTATGATTGCAGGCGAAGCAAATTGACATACACAATTTACATTCATTTTACGAGAGTGACATATTCAAGACGAACAATTTCGTTTACGAGCCAAGGAGGAAAGTAATAGTGCAGACATTGCCCGAAGGTATCGAAGATTAATCCGAAGAAAAACGGCGTTATATTTTTGTACATGTATTTGAATTATACGTAACAAAACAGCGATTTCTTTTTTCTATCCCACACATAAAATTTTTATATCGACACACAACGTTGAAATGTTTGACAGAACACTGATTAACATCATTTATGTCACTGTTGAATACTGTTGTACAAATACAATCATTGTAATTTCATTATTAAGTTACATTTCTAGTAAATCAAACAGTTATCATTTCTATCATATACAATGTGCGTACAGCAGTACCAAAAATAATACATTATATCTAAATATCGATTCTATACAATAACTAGCAGTTGATTTTCACATTTACATTTAATATCAAAAATTTTAAAGTCTTTATGAAAAAATATGATTAAAAATACTATTATATTAATGCAATTTAAATTCTCACACAATAATATGGTGAAGAAAATGGTTTTATATAGTAAGATGTATATGTACCATACATACGTCATACAAGAACTAAATAGCAGAAATGTAACAAATCATCTTAGCATAATTAAATCATAAAATTAAAAAATAGAAAATAATTATCAAAACTTTCATTTTAAGCAAGCATATTTTATATCTACACTGACGAAAAATATTTGTTCACAAATTACATATGTATCTTGTGCAAGCATAAAGAAATTTGTCAAGTATTCTACTTCACTTCAACTTGCTCTTTTTTCTTCTCTTGAGTTATGCCCTTATAAAGGCATAATGGTTTTGTGCTCAAATAGAACAATCATTTCGTCAAAAGCAGGACAGGACAGTCGAGAGGAAAATTTCTTCTCGACTCACCTCACGATCTGTGCTATTTCTTTTTGTAGGAACCGTAACTGCTGCTACTACTACTACTGCTACTACTGCTGCTAGACACACTGTCGCTAGAGTCTGATTCGCTGTCCGACGAGGAACTGCTGCTACTACTTTCACTACTACTGGAATTTTTGCTACTCTCGCTGCTGGAGGAGCTTGAGTCGCTCGAACTGCTGGATTCCTCCATCCTCATTTTCTTTCTGACGTGATTCTTCTTTGCTTTATTTTGCTCCTGACTAAAGCATGATACAATACATAAATTAAAATTTATCGAGTTTACCCAGACTATGCCTAGATGTTAAAATCAAACATTTTCCAAACTATTTGATATCTTATATTCTCTTTGCATATCTTCATGAAGAAAGAGAAACATTATTTCGTAAAATAGTCTAACTTGCTAAGTAAAACATTTTTGATACATTGAAGTATTCTTTTTACTCTACAGAACATATACGACTCGAGAAGAAACATCCGAGAAAACCCAAACATACTTATCGTCATCCTGTTGCTTTTGCAGAGCCTTCTTCAGCTGCGAGGTGCGAGAAGATCTGTGCAGGTACTTCCTCTTGCCTTTGCATTCGTAACTCCAGTGCCCCATCTCCAGACATTTCTGGCATCGCACCCCTTGCGGATACGGGTCGCTGCAAACGCGAAATGAAAAATCAGAGGAATTAGACAACGATACGCTCACTCGTTCCCGCCTGGTCTCGACATACTGGACCGTCGTCGAAACATAAATATTTCAAGGTTATAGGGAACCTGTTACACCGATCTCGCAAGAATACGGACGCAAGAAACTTACGCTTTCTTCAGCAGCTTTATCCCGTTCGAGTTCATGATCGGCTCGTCTCGCGTATAACCTCCAAAACTGCGTATAAAGCCTGTAAGAAAGACCTCGGCACGCGCGATCGCAATCACGTTTCCGATCTCTTGTGCGATCCCGTGTTTTGAACTTTGTTTACATGCCGAGGAATCGCAATGAAGTAATCCAGTGTTCACTTACTGAGCGGGTAAGTAGTAGTTGAATGTGATTGGTTCTTACCTTTGGATTCAACCAATCACATTCAATTGCGCTCGAAAACTTAACTTGATAGGTAAAGTAACATTTATTAATTAATCATAATAAAAAAATCTTTTTTCTTTGGCCACGGTCAACTTGACGCTACAAATGCTTCGAAGCATTTACTTGACAAATCAGAAGAAAGAATTTTACTAATTGACCAATCAGAAAATGCTTCGAAGCATTTGTAGCATCAAGTTAACCGTAGCCTTTTTGTCCTGATTGGTCAATTAAATGCTATTCTAGCCGTCGAGTAGAGTTTTCGAACGCAGCCATGACAAGAGGTTTGTTCGCGTCACCTGCTCCAACTTGCTCCTATTCACTCCAATGCACTCCAATACGTTGATTCCGGTCATTCCGGTGACGCCAACCAATTAGAGTGCATTGGAGTGAGTAGGAGCATGTTGGGGCATGGCGACGCGAACGAACCTTAAGTTTCCACCGAGGGTTTGAACCGGGTCAGAGTCGGGTCAGAATCGGGTCAGAGTCGGGTTAGGATGATTGCTCCTGCGGTGGAAACATCAAACTCGATCCTAAACCCTTCTCTGACCCGACTCTGACCCGATTCTGACTCGATTCAA